>WTSP01025584.1:96890-109254 GCA_025331215.1 Actenoides lindsayi | reverse complement strand
GGGGGAAGGAAAAACAGGGGGAGTAGTCAGATAAGAGGAGAGCAGCTCTTGAGTTCACATCCTGGTTTTGAGTGCTTTAAATCCACGACCACACAACACAGGTTTTGACACATTTGTTTTGTACTAGATCGAAGATGACTCTTTCAGGGCTAGAAGATCCCCAGCAGCCATGAGTGGTACTGTGCAGACTTGGTGCTCTCTCTTCCAAGAACTGGGGAAACTTCCTGCAGTGAAACTCCTTCATCTCTCCTACTGACTTCAGTCAAGCAGTTCTGAGGACTTTTTTTGGCTGACTTTATATAAAAATACCTCTTCCCCACTCACACTTCCTGATATGTAGTAGATTATTTTCTTGGTATTTTGTTCTCAGAAATGGCTGATAGGTGCAGATAACAATGAGCAAGTTTTGCTGCCAGTAGGGACTCTGGGGAAGCTCAGCTGACAGGGAGCTCCTGGTGTCCCTGGTCACCTTCAGCAGGTTTGTGTGCGAAGAAGAGGGTAGTGAGAGAGGAGATGCTGTTTGTTAGCACAGGTCATATCAGTTCAGATGAGGTGCTATTTTTTGGACATGGCCTTTGTCTTTTTAACTTTTCTTGTGAGTGGATGCAGGACAAGAAAACATGTCTGTAGGCATAAATGTAGAGACTAGAAGCTCAAAAATGGCCTCAGGTGAGGACATGGGAGTTTGATTCACTCCTAACACTGAGCAAAATAGATGGCATTTGACAGAGGGAAAAATGATGGAGCAGATTTTTTAACATAAAGGCTTCACTTTTGTATGTTATTTCTACAGGAACCCAGACATTGCTTCCTGGATTGCAACACCTTTTGCTTATCACTCCTTTAAGTCAAGAGACGGAGAGGTTCTGATTATTCCTGACCTCCTGTTTGTCTTAGAAGTAAATTCCTCACACATTCTCTTTGTGTGATGCATTTGTAAATGACTACCTAGATCTTCTTAGAATAACCTTTGAAAGATAGAACTGAAGCAAACTTATTATGGGTAAATTTAATAACTCTGCATCTGCGCATCTGAGAATGAGAGAAAAAATGAAGCTTCAGTGACTAACAGTCATTTAATTAAGAATCGTGAAGTAAACTACAATTTAAGGCTGGGTCATTTTGGTCTTTTTTCAAATTTCAGTTTTAATTCAAAACTGTGTTCCTGAGATCTTCTCTTTCAATTTGCTGCCACATTACTCCACTGAAATAGCTCAGACATTTCTCAGTCACCTTGAATTATGTCTCTGCCTACATTCTGCTCTCAAGCAGGCCAAACTGCTTGGGGTCTTCCTCTCATGTGGCCTAGGTTGAAAAACCTGAACCTGGGAAGAGCTTTCCTCTAAGAGTTAAATAGCAACCTTGCTAGCTGCTATCTCTATAATCAGGAGACACAAGTGGCACACTATGCGCTTTTAAGAGCATCTATTTCTTTGTCACAAACCGAAGGCTTCTGAAGTCAATATCAGACATCCAGCTTTTAGGCAGGATAAATGTCACTCTAGGTGTTCCTGCCAAGGGGGCAGGCAGGCAGTCTCAGAGCAGACTTAGTGTTTCTCGACAGAACCAAGAAGTGTGTGACTTTAGAAGAGGGGCCAGACTGCCCAGGGGGGCTTGAAGCTGCTTTAACCTGGGCTAGACAAAGCCCAAGTGACCTTATCTTGTCCAAAAGTTCTCACTGATTTGAGCAGAAGGTTGGATCAGATGACCAGCAGAGATCCCTTTCACTCTAAAGTGCCTGCTGAGTCTCTGAAGTCCACATGTCCCTGCAAAGTACCCTGATCGAAAACTTTGACCTTTACGAAAGGAGAGGAACAGAACTGGAATCAAACTTCTGTGGGTCAGAGAATGTGTGGCTTGGGGTCCACAAGAAGAGAAGCCCTAGATTCTAGCTTGCCACAACTCTTTTTATAGTCTAGCTTCAATTGGTCATTAAGTCTGGAGCAAAAAGGGGGAAATAATAGACTAAGAACAGTCAAAACCTCACCCATTGTTCTTTTGTGTTAATGAGATATGTAATCTGTCCTGCATAACTTTTAGGTGAGACACTAGAGTCAAAGGTCTAAGGACACCAACACTATTAAAAAAAAAAAAAGATTAGTCTGTCACTTGATCCGCCCCATAAAAGAAATCTAGCATTATGCCTTTTTCAGCCTTTTGAAGTACAGGGTAACAGTATTTAACCTTCAGGATGGTCTTCTGGGCTGTGTATCTAGAATAGAGACATCTCAAGGCAGAGCTGAATTAGATACATTGGAGATGAGGCTCAACATTTCTTTCATACAACTTTTAGACAGCTCCTGGCTCAAACAAACTGTCCTTTTTGATTCCCTTTGTAAGATACCAAATTTTCCCCATGATAGAGGCTTACTCAGAGTCCTGGATTTGACTCTGCAGGGCCAAGGGCCTCAAAATTGACCATCAGGCACCAGGGGCTTTGATTATACCTGGGCTTGGAAGCCTGACTTCATGTTCTTTATCCAAAACCAGAGATTTACATCAGATTTCTGTTAATTCTCTCCTTGTAGAAGGTGTTTCAGTGCCAATTGCACTGCTCTTTTTTTCCCTGTGTGACTTTTCCATGCTATTGCAATACAATCCATAGTGTGTCTGACCATAAGCAAATTAACATTTTAATCTTATGCTGCAGCATGGAAAAATTGTAAGAAAAAGAAAATGAATTAGTAATACACAGTCTCATAAATTTTCTGATCAGAATCAGATCCTTCCTATTCTGCAACAAGGCCAAAATCCAATTTCTTCAGAAAGAATCTTTGATGATTAAAATGTTGTTGGCAGTAGAGCCACAGAGGCTAATTATGAATTCTCTGTTTTACTTCTCAGTGCTCTCTCAGTTAGTTGGCTGGCATCATGGAAAGACTGTAACATTCTAGATTGGAAAGCAAGGAAGGAAAAGATTTAAGGCTAGAGTCTGATCTGTCTTATCAATTTATAAATGGCAAGTCCTGCTATGGAAGGGGATGGAGCTATAGCAATGCGTAATACAATATTATTTTCTGTTTATATCATATGTACAAGCCAGGGAACATACATCCTAAATGACACAAAACATGTAATAGTTCTTTAATAATGAATGTCTATGACTGTCACACAGGGGCTTCTGAATATCTGCAAGCTTATCTTTTTCTTCCTTCTCAAAGCCATGAAAAGTGTGCATATGACAAGTGTTTGTATATGTATTTAAATGGCATAAAACTACACAGTTATCTTCCCTATAGGCATACTGATTTTGCAGAAAGATATCTATGGCATGCTCCAGGCTATGTGTTAACCAGTCTGTGTCTAAAAGACAATGGATCCTTCCTCTCCCACAGTAGGTTTGATGCTCAAAGAAGGTTTTTTGTTCTATTACAGCCATGTGTGACAGCAGGACTTCCTATTCTGAAGCTCTCAAAAAAAGGCATATTGCTATATTTCTTCTCATTTATGAATTCATAGTACAGACATAAAGGATGAAACTGGATAAAATACATGCCCATAATGGGAGAATCCTGGTGTAGTAACAATAGGCTTATGAAAGAGCTGAGCTGCCTTAAAGATCCAATCTCATGAGAGCAGCAACCTTCAGCCTTTGAGAATCAGTGGTCTATCCAGGGTTTATTTTCTAAAGCAGTTTTCTCTTTTATGCATGTTCACAAATACACTGGTTTTGCCTCAGAAATAAATGTATGGGGAACACAGGGTGTTCTTTCATTGTGGGAAGAAAGTCTGAACACCTATCTCTGTGAGGACGCCAAGCAACAAGGACAGCCACGTCTGTATTCCAGTCATGTTTCCTTATTGTCTGTGTTGTCCTGCCCATCTCCAGAGCACGGGAAACTGCTTAGAGGGATGTAATTCTGTTTAAAAGTCTGTCACTGTGAATTATCAAGGGGAAAAGGCAAATCACAGGGTAGCATAGCAGTACTTTGGTGCCAAAATAATCCTAGACCTTTGCAGCATCAGGAAATAATTTGCTGTGAATATCCATGTTCCCGTATATAATTTTCTTGAGGCTAGAAACATGTTAATGTCTTCTATATAGAGAAACGCAGACTGCACATTAAAGACACATTTCAAAAGAGGAGCCGGCACTTCCAATTTCTACCACTGCCAAATTTTAGTCCTTAGACTCCATGTGTAAACAACTGCCTCGTGTTTGACATGATCAGGTTTCCTCCAGTGATACAGTAGTTGCATTTGCAGTTTGTTTGCCTCAAAGTTGTTTGGTTTGTTGTTTTGTTTTGGTTTTTTTTATCCTGGTTCAAAAAAATTGCATAGCTATGTTGTCTTCAAGAAACAGGATGTTTATAATATAAAAGCAGATGAGCCTGGGGTGATCTAGGAGACTGTAGGTCACATTTAAAATAACTTGTGTGTAAAATTATTCAGCAAAAAGTAGTAGCCTGAAGTGAAGTGCCCTAGAAGAATTTGGTAGTGGTTTTTATAGAATTGTCATTGATCCTTGAAAAGAGACCATTCCTGCTTGTGTTTTCAAAAGTTATATTCAGGAAGGTTGTCCCTAGGGAAAAGTTCAGTAGAAAGGCAATGCATCAACAAAATTGCATGGTAGTCCTCAAAGTAGGGTAGGAGCAGGATGGAAGTCAAGAATACAAACTAAGGAATATACCTTATGCTGGCTCCCTTCGCAGCAGCAGATTTCATTTCTACAGAATACTTAGAAGGGGAAAACGAACCAAGCAACAACTCCCCCTCCCTCGATAACTGAGTAGTGATTAGAACTAAAAGTCAATTCAAGCCAGTAGGGAGATTGCCCAGAAAATGCCAATGCCAACAATCTACCCAAACAGACAGACTAGGCTAAGACCCACAGATTCTTCATGGCCATTAAATTCCCTAAAACTTTTGAAAAATAAGCTTCAAACTCATTAAAGAGTTTGGTTTTTTTTCTTTTTAGATAAGTTTAGTAATGGTGGCAGAACCATCACCTGTTTGCAAGTATCACAATATGATTTAAAAGCAGAATCTTCCATTTCAAGTAAACTGGTGCAGTATCCTGCAAATGCGTGTTTAGAAACAGTATGGACACAATAATTTGCTTCTTATTTTTGAGTATAAACATTTAATTTGAAGGAAGTTCTTTGTCTCCATGTAATAAAAGTGACTACTCCCTCATAATATTCAACAGAACCTAAATTGGATTGATGTTAAATGATTCAATTTATCAGTGAAAGGGTTGCCCTTGAATTGCCTGCTGGAAGTCTCTCTAAAGACTTGTGTTTTGCCCTTCTTATGTCCTTACTATCCAATCTGAAAAAGAAAGACCCTTATTCTACTGTCAAATTTACAAATTAAACAACTTTGCCACAGCGCATGCAGTGTCTGACTGAATAGAGCTCTGATTAGCTGGCTGTCAGGGCTCACCACTGCAGCACAAAGAAAAGAAGATAGGTTAAAAAATCTGCTTCTTACATCTTTTGAATAGAAAAAAACCAAAAAATCTGTGGAAACAATCTTGACAAAAATTGTAAAAAATTCTAAGAAGTCAATATTTTTTGCTTCCTTAATTTTTTTTTTAACCATTGCATTTTTTCCATACAAAATTTGATTTGTTTGGTGGGTTTTTTTTTTTATTTTTTTTTTAATGTTGCATAGAATTGAAAAACATTAGGTACAAGAAAGACAGAAAGAGAAAATTATTTTAATTTGTGTCTTGAAAAAGAATTTCAGGCCTCTGGAAACATAATTTTTTATGCATTTTAGAAACAGTCTGCAGCAATTGGAGAAAAGCGCAAGACTAGTCTAATTATAAAAAAGTGCTTGTACCATTTCCCCAATTTGTTCCCATAAAAATCTTTAAACCAAATTAATTTAGCATTGTGCCATTCCATCTTGCTCAAATCTATGTCAAGAGAATAAGCAAGAGAATGAAGCAATTCGCTTCCATACCTTATAAAGATATTGCTACAGTATTTCATGTGATGCAGAAGTCTCTGGCTTACCACCGAGAAACTACAGTATTCTGGGTAGGTGCAAACTGCTGAGAGCCCACTAACTTCTAGGATCTAGTCTGTGGGACAGAGATGTGGTCATGCTCTGTGGAGTACTCAGCAGTTGCATCATGCAGCCAGGAGGGTGACGTGCCCCCTGCCCCGGCACGCAAGGCAGAGCGCAGCGTTTGTGGTTTTGCTGCTTGACATCCCTGCTTGGGCTGGCACGGTGCTCCCAGCAAAGCAGGGAGGGCACAGCACAGTGACCTTTTCTGATGGAGGAGGTGTTGCTGTGGGCTCCCCGTGAACCATGACAGCAAGATGTAATGTCTAACAGGAACATCACAGGGAAAGCAGGCAGCAAAGGGGGCAATAAATACTGAAGGCAATGAGGTATTTCACTTCTGCATCTTTCTTCCATCTCTTTAGGCTGTACAGAGACATGACTGTGCAAAGGAGTAGGAAAGGAGCAGCCTCAGGCGTTCAGGGCACTTCTCTCCCAGGGCAGCTGGGAACCTGTGGAACAGCATGTCCTGGTCAAACTGTCATTGCCAGACCACTGTGTGAGAGGCAGCTGTGGTTGCTGTTCACATACAGCCTTTCACAAAGTCAGGTGCCAACAATTCCTCTTTCTGCTCTCCCAACCCCTCTCCCAAACCCCAGGTATTCAAAGAGACTGGTTAGCAGCAGTGGTCACAAATTTACTGTTTCACACAGACACCATCTCGGGTTGGCAAGGACATCCAGAAGAAAGGCCTGTGCCCTCCCTTCACCTCCTGTGACAAATCCTTGTCTTATGCTCCTTCATCATAGGAAGGCAAGGGCTTCAAGGTCTCCTTTCTGATTCATCATGAGTGGCATTTGTTGCTTTTTACCATACTGGACACTAAAAGGCTAAAACACCTTTTCTATTTGCTCCATACCTCTGGCCACATCATGCTGATACCCAGGTACCAGTACAGTCTTTGGTTGCCTGTACAACCAGCCACCTGTACTCTCTTTTACAGCTATGAAGCATCCTGGTAGCTCTGTAATTTTTACAAGGTTAAATATGTCCACTGAGACAGTCTGTTAAACTACAGGCATTTTATATTTAATCATCATGTTTAAATATCTTTAAGCCACCCATGCACACTGACTTTTCATTATGTTTTCAATGGTCTGATAACCCTTCTGAGTCTGTGCCCTACTTGTGTACATTTTGCCAACTATAATGCCAACTGGCGTAATTCGGTAATTTGCAAAGGCAAAGGCAGATGTCTGCTCTTGTAGGCAATGTAGCCAGGAAAGACTATTTTATTTTGTCTTTTTATTTTATTTTTTTTTTTTTGGTGTGTGTGTGCTGGAAGCATGACTATCCTTTTTCACTGGTACAGTACTTTTCTGAAATGAAGTTTGGCTTACAGGCTCTCATGAGCTCCCTTTCATAAGAGAGCAAAGGGATTCCTCATGAAAGACACTAAGCCTGTGTAACTATAGAATAAAGATTCTAGAGTTTCAATTTTGCTTTTTCATTTGGTCTGCCAGCAGGTATATTTTTGTCCATTGTCCTATCACCAAAGAAGCCTGTACTCAGTGATCTGTATGTGACTTGGCTATTATTGTGTTGTTTAATTGGCATTTGATTGGTAGTCGTTACACATATTTATTATTTCTGTATGAAAGAATCTTGAACAATTGCTCCAACAGATCCTTTTTTATAAAGCACTGCAGCATGTCTGGGCTCAGCATCCACAGGTTGTTTCCCCACCATGTTGGCAGCATTCAATGGCTCTGAGGTCTTGGGGAGCATGAGGAATACAAGCCACTTCCCCACAACAGTGGGAATGGAGACCATCATCTGGGAATGCACACATCTGTTAGCACAGGCCATAGGTCTTTCTCCAGCCGCACATGATGGCAGGGATGGTACTTCTCTGTCCTGTGAAGCCAGCTCCTGGAATGTGGTCCTGTTCCCAACCCCTTCTCCTCCTCATCTCCATCAACCTTTGTTTCTTTTCCACCAGCTTTTCATTGCCCTAGTTTCATGGCTTCTACCCTCTTACTGAGAGTCCTTTGCCTTCAAGCAAGGCTAACATGGTTAGCATCTACACACAGCTTTAGTTAAACCATACTAAGATTTCGTATTACTTATATTTAATAAAACATACACACAGCTGTATGTTTATTTGTCATATTACCTTGACATATGCAAAATAAACCAAAGGGCCTGCAGGAACTTTTTCTGTAGCCATTATTATTCTATTTTCCTTATCCCTCTCCCATCCACCATATGCAAACATGAATTATAAACTCTTTGGGACAAAGTGTGCTTCTTCATTTTACTTGCCTGTTGGCAACAGCAATCTTCTGCATGAGGAATGAATAAATAATAATTGTCTGGGTTTTTTTAAGAGCAAGGAATGGAGGGTTGTTTTTTTTTTATTTCAGAATACAAAAGAAACTGCTCCTTTGCTTCCAATAATACCTCTGGAGAGCTCCTTCAGGATTAATTTCAATTCGGGGGAAACTCTAATAGAGGGTGTTTTTCTTTGCCACTTCAAGAAAAAAAGGGTATTGTCATAGAGAGATCTCTCCTCTGCGATTAGAAAACATATTTTAAAGAGTAAACATATATTTTTAAAAATCCTGTTGTGAGTGGAACTGAAGTTAATCACTTTGTATTCTCTGTCTTTCCTGCCTTGTTCTAAGAACTTCATCTCCCTCTAGATTAATAGCAAGACAAGAATTAGACATGAGATAATTTACCACATCATTTATTTACACATTTTAATGAAGGAAAGATCATAGAAGCATAACAGAGCTGGAGTTTGTTGTCAGTTGGGTTGGGAAATGTATATAAATTCCAGGAACAACTTAGTCAGTACCAACACTATTTTAATTTTAAATGGAAATTATGCAGCTAACAAGTCGTATCCTGTCTTCTCACTGCTGTTGATCTGCAAAGCAAGAATCCTAGAGGGCATAATGGGAGATATCACAAAAATTGCTTCTGAGAAATAAAAATCTGATGTGTGATTCTTCTGCTTTAGCTTTAACTGTGCTGCTGTTCTAGCATTAAAAAAAAAAAACAAAACACAAAGAAAAGTAAAAAATAGAAAGCCATTTTAATATGCCTTGAAGATCTTATTTTTTTGTTTTGCAACCAAATACAATGGCCCATAATCTTGACTGATATCAAGTCATCACCAGTTCACTGGAAACATCATCATTCAAGTACATGACAGCATTACCTGACACTTGACAGCAACAGGATTGGTTTGGAGTAAAGTGATGCTAACCCACAGCTGCCTTTCCAATGTTTATATATAAGGATGGGGTCTTTTTTAAATGCTTAGAGACATTTATTCTACAGAACTAAACAGAGAAAAAGACACATGAGCCAGGTATATGTGAGCATATGATATGAGAGGTAAGGATCTTGGAAACATTTTGCACAGTCCAACCACAGAGGGGTAGAACAAGGAAACATGAATATCCTGCCACTTGCTTCTGTGTTTCACAATAAACAGTCACAAAATAAAAAATTAAAAAAAAAAATAAAACCCCCCATCCTGTTGAAGGGTTTTGAGTAGAGAGTGAGTACCCAAACCCATAGGCTGGCAGTGAAGAACCCTGTGTGCTTGGAGGAGCCTTGAATTCTACTCCCGCAGCATGAAGCAGCCCAGAAAAGCACACAGCCTTCTGATATGGTTGTTGTCCTGGGAGGAGGTCAGTGTGGGCTGGAAACCACTCAGGATATGGTGCGAATGGCTCCAAGGCGTTTTGTAAGACTGCTGTGTTACAACACAGGACAGGTGGGGCATGACTCATCCACTTTCCTTTGCATCAAATGCATACCTGTAGCTGTGATGGATACAGACCCGCTGCGGGGACATGTTTTGGGAACACTTATGAGACCAATCCTTCCAGGCTTACAGGATGGAGGAATGCCTGCTTTCCGTATCACAATTAAGTTTAGGCATGAACATGGTGTTGAGATGCCCAGTCCCATCAAAACTGGAACATTTCTGGACATGTAACAAGGCATAACTCTGAAACACACAAGGTGCCTCCAGGGTTGCTTGGTGCTTTTCAAGATCACAAATTTGGATGGCACTGTGCATCTAGTCTCCACATTCCTGTGTTCAGGGAAGTGCAGTGGAGCCAGCCAGGATGTCTGTACATAAGTGTAGACATGCCCTTCTGTGCCTCAGGAATGAAAAACCTACAGATAAGCAGCATCTGAAAAAGATTCAGAGAGTTTAAAGTTGAGTGGTTTCGTGCCTATGCTTTCCTGTGCATAGGGTTCAAAACCCCATGTTTACCAAGGGTCATTTTTTTTCAAAGTCCCTGATGTAAAGGAGCTTTTGCCATCTCCTTTTGATTCCCCCAGGGACCTTCGTCTGTGAAAAGTTACTGCTCATGGCTAGATAAGATATAAATGAAAGCTACATACTATTCTAGACTTGTAAATCCAATAACAGATAATTCTATCTATCCTCTGTTTCCCTCATAAGTAGGCAAAGATTAATTCATCTTCTTGGCCATTACCTTAGTATTTCTATTTTCTTATTAGTAACCAAATAAAAACTTTAGCTTTCTTGTATTATTCAGGTGGAAAAGGGAACTAACAAAATATGAAAAGTGTGTTATGGTTTATTTATTTCAGTCTGTATCATAAACTTATATGAAGTCAACAGAAATCCTGAGGCTTGTTCTTTCATTTCCTCAGTGGAAAAGTTCAAGTTTAGAGGAGCAAGTGTAGGTCTTCCATGATACTTGTGATTTATCAGATTATATCTTTCCTTAAGTCATTTGTCTGAATATTCACAGCCTTGTCAAGAAATCCCTTACATGACCTGGGCTTACTTTCCCACATTCATCATCTTTATTTCATGCCATCATTTCTTTGTTAAACCTCCTCAAAAATCTCATCATTCCCATGTCCCATTTATCACATCATAATTAGATTTAGGAACCCAAATCATATGTGGTTCTAAATCTTTGTTATCCATTGTAGAAAACTTTTTTCTGAAATTGAGGTCACACCACTCAAAACTACATGTTGGGAAATGTCACATGCTTTTTCTTCGTTGTTACTCCCTATGCATGACAGAAAACTCTATCTGCGTAGTGACTTCATTGTCCACATGCAAGTTTCCCCTCTAAACCTGTCTCAATTGCACTGCCAAAAGTCTGACAGTCAGACAGCTGGCATGTTGTTAACTGCTGCTTTTCATTACCTACCAGACTGCCTTATACGTATTTTCTCCATCTGTTGCTTGTAACTACCTTTGGTCCTCTTGTTACTGATCATGGAACAGGTACTGCCTATTTACATATAAAATTCACAGTAGAGCTGTGGTTCCTATGACAGTGCCTAGCAGTATCTTATTCTGGTAGGATTATCTGAACTGACTTCAAAGCAATCTGTAACAGGATAACAGAAATGCATGCAGCCCTTAAAACAGACATATTGCTTCTTATAAAACTGTATGTGAAGTGACGTACTGATGACTCCCTTTTCTGAATACCTGATAAGCTGATTGCTGTGGTGTCTAGAAGCCTTCAGCTGGTGACATTCAACCCTCTACCAACACATTGTTCTTTCTCTGAAGTACTGGCATTAATAAATCAAATATAATCTGAAAGGAAGAAGATATTTTGTATCACTAAAATCTACATAGTCAAATGTTTTCATTATTTTAGATACTGTCATTTCTCTCTGGTCTCATTATTTCTGCTCCATAGGTAAGAATCACACATTTCATTAGTGGAGTACCATTTGATAAAGTTGTACCTTATTGGTGCTTAAGCTGAAGCAAGCAGATTATCATTAATGCAGAAAGAAAAGCTGCAATTCTATGGCTACAAACATAGGTAATGCATAGGTTTTATGGGGTTTAGTAGATTATTAAGATGTGACAGTTTTAAAGTCTGAGAGATGAACGATGCAGATGGAGTTACACCCTGAAAGCACAGATGTAGCCTGGGGCCTTCCTAAGGGTAACTATTACAAATATACATGGATATGAAAAGCAGTTACCATTAATGGTCAGAAATGAGGCCAAAGAATCAATAAGTATTTATTATTTCAGTTACTGTAAGTCTAATATTAGATAATACAGGACAAATCTAATGAATGAGAAAACACATTTATCTGCTTCCATAGAAATTATGCAAAATTGCATAAAGGAATAATGGCAGTAGGAAGCAAAATAAACCCACCATTTGCAGTCAGTGTTCAGAGCAGGAGCAGAAATTCCTAAATAGCAAATAAAAGTTCCTGTCCATCTTAATTTCCCTGACCTTCAGCTATCATTCCCCTCATCATTCTCTAAAGCTGGCACCCCCCAAGATTTCTTCCATCTCTGTCCTCACAGTAGCTCTTATCAGGCAGATCTCCTTGAGCCATCAGATAAAATTCTGCC
>WTSP01025584.1:82287-96790 GCA_025331215.1 Actenoides lindsayi | reverse complement strand
CAAGATTTCTTCCATCTCTGTCCTCACAGTAGCTCTTATCAGGCAGATCTCCTTGAGCCATCAGATAAAATTCTGCCATTTTAGTCATTGGGCAGAGAACACTTTGCACCTTTCTGGTTTAGTTCAACTTTTCTGAAGAACCAACAAATGTGTCCTTTGACACATGCCCTGTGCTTCATTGCCTTCACATGAGCCCTCCCCTGCCTCCTCCCGAGCCCTGACTGCATCACTCAGTCTTCTAGTAGGAAAGATTCACAGCAGCTTTGACCAGATCATCAGTGCCTGCAACTGGTGTTGAGGCAAAGGATTAATTTGGGATGAGCAATACTTCTTTAGTTGTCTCTACAAACCCTTTTGATAGATTTGGCAATTAGAGATGGGTGATAAAGTTTTGATGAGAAGCAAAGGAAACGCTGACTTGTTCAAGCTTCTGATGAGAACATATGGTTGCAATTAAATATTTTCAGAAGGATTCCTTAGGGTAGGATGGACTTCTGGTAACAGACTCTGACAAATGTTAAGGTACTTACTTGAGATAAGGAAACTGGAGTTCCAAGGCTCTGTGCTGCTTTATGTATGGGGCAGAACCTGAAACTTCTGCCTGTCAGGCAAATACCTCATCTTATCCGATGGCTGCATACTCCCTAAAGCTTTCTGCTGTTGTATAACCTGAAGGAAAAGTTTCTCCACCTACAAAATTTGAAAAAGTCTCAAAATTAATCTGGATCAGCTGATGGCACTGTATGGAGGAGCAGAAACACTCTCTGCCCAAGTGTCCCAACACTACAAAGGGTACTGCAATTTGTCAGTTATTTCCCTCAATGTCTTTCTAAGGCACGAGCTATTTCTTTTCTATGGCAGTTTGTCAAATTTTTTTTATACCATTAGGAGTTCTTTTGCCTTTTCTCTTTCCTAATTTCTCAGTAGAGACTGTCTGAATCACAGTTTCGGTATCTCTATCAAATAAATTGTGCAGAATAGCTTTTATTTCAGCATCTCGGAAATGTTCTTCACTGAGTAGTCACTGCACAATCACTCCTATGGTTTCAAATACCTTCCTCATTACTTATGCCCAATAATCCCCACTAAAACCAGAGGTACAGGATTATATGGAATAGTTGGCTCCTAAGCAGCTTCTTCCCCATTGGAGGGCCAGTCACTGCGTCTAAGTTAAACATTGTGCTGCAAATATTCACAGCAAAGGGGAAGGAAACAATAACTGGCAGTGGGCAGTGGGCAGAGGGCTAGGAACCACTTCCTGTCATTAAATAGGCAAAATATCCAATTCCAAAATCAACATTGCCTGATGACATCAATGAATAGAAATTAATGAGTGACATTCCTGTGGCCCCTTGCCCATTTCACTTGTGACTTTGATCCCTGATTTATGTGCAAATTTGATTATGCTGAGCTGAACCACCACCAAAGGGAAAAAGAGCACAAGAAGTAGCAGCATGACAGCCTGAAGAAGCTGCCTTTTTCTACACTGTAATATCAATATGGATGTTTGAAAGATGTTGTCTTTCTTCCAAAATATCCACCACAGGCACAACCAGAACAGATGATTTTATCAGAAACAAAAATGGGAGCTAATTCTGCAAACTCTGGAAAACATCTCAAGAGTTTGCAGTATGTGTTGATGCTGCTGGATGTTCCAGTCTTTCATTTACAAACATCACTTCACTACATACTCCTTTTGCCTGTTGAACAAGAACTTTTGAGCCCACAGAGAAACACAGTCCTACTTTATAACTGTATTTTACTTGGCCCAGTATCAGTGTTTTCAAAGTCCTACTCCATCACAGCCCTTTGAAGTGTAATGCTACATTGAAGTATATATTCTATAGCTATGCCTTGAGCTATTGTGTCTAATAGGCTTTCTGGTGGCTTTTCAAAGACATTAAACATATGTAAGGTTTAAGAAAATACACAGGCAAGAAAGCCAGTATGCACATCAATACCCTACTAAGCTCAGCATGAGAGTATGAGACAACTTCAAAGCTTCCAAATGCAAAATTCAAAAGGCTAAAGAAAACTTTTGCTCAAAAACATACTTCTAATCAAGCACTTTCCCTGAATCTTCTGAAGTAGGGAGATATCCACAAGAGAGCACAATCTGCACAATAACCCTTGATCACATTTCTCTGGAATTTGTTTTTTTCCTCTGACCTCATGGACATCAGTTCTTCTTTGCACTTGAAAGCTAAATCACATTCAAACAAATTATGACTTCAAAGCACAGTTACTGCTTCTGAGTCATTCCATAGGTGGATGCTGCTGTTCCAGAGCAACTGAATTGATCATGCTCAGTTGGAAGCTGGGCCAAGCCCAGGTAGAGTAAGGCACTCTAGAAGATATGAATGTTCGTATGGGAGCCACAGCTCCCATTTTTGTGTAGGAATAGACTTGAATGCATACCATCAAGTAAAGGGAAGTTGTATTCTCTTTGTTTCAGAAGCCAACAAAATGGTGACAGCTTTTCCTTTCTCTTTTAGCTGAGATATGGAAAACCAATGGAGGGGATGGAATTCGGCTCTCATAGTTCAGGTCCCTAACTGAAGTCCCTTACCAACCATACAATGAAAGAAACAAGGAAGACACTTTTTTGTTCTCCACAGACAGCTCCAGTCTGAGTCACTAAGTGCTCCTTGACTGCTTGGAGCTTGGTTACCTTAGGAGGGTGATCTAGTCTATTAGACTTCAGTGAAATCCAGAGTTTACAAGAACCAGTAAGCAATACAGACTATATCCATATATCCAGTATTTGTTCTATTTCACCCTGTTCTGACATGGAGGGGGAAAAGTTGGTTTGGTTTGTTTCTTACATTTGGTTTGTTTGTTTGTTGTATTTTGTTTTTGTTTTAACTGCCCATAAGTGTAATGTCACATACCCTGAGATGATCTTGAACTGTACTGCTAAGACATAGGCATATCTAGTGCTCTGATATTTCCCCTGGGAACTGCTAGTCGTCAGTCCCTGATGGTCAAATACATGCACTCTCAAAACTGTCGGGTCTGGAAGCACAGCCTATGTCCAGCCTTAACCACTCAGTTAGGATCTCCAATTTATTTGTTTTTTTCCTCTGAGACTTTTGAATACCCATCCACATGGTGGATTGGCTTGTTCCAAAGGTCTGAACAGTGTGCCCCATGGCCTGCTGGCCAGGTGTATTGGGTAAGTGACCTCAGTACTCTTTGAGCAGAGTAAAATATAAAACTTCGTCAAGGTGTGCTGAACTCTTGTCGGCTGTCAAAATTACTTACACTACCAATAACATTTATGTCTTTTCTCATGGATTTTATGGGAAGTCCAGGTACTTGTTGATCTAAATGTAGATTACAAGAGAACCTTTAATATGAAACTAATGGACATACTAGCAGAGCGGACATAAAAGTTTGGTGATGAAAGTCATCATCTGAGAAACTTCTAGCATAAAAAAGGAAGTATTAATTGAATTAAGCTTTTCTAGCACTAGGCAGTCCTGGAAGGATTGTATAGCTTTTTTGAAACTCACACTTTTTTGAAACTTACAGATATGTAAGCTCTACAGAGGTGGTATAGAGCTTGATAGTATGCTACTGGAGTTACTACAATATACTTTCAGAAATTAGCTGTCAAAAATTAAGAAATGCAAGAAGGATTAGCTTTCACCCATTAAATTTCTGTCAGAAAATATAATTTATTGATTTCTTCCTAATTTCTTCTGTTACGACAGGTGATACTTGATCAAAACAGATCTTTTGTGATTTTCAATTTTTAGACTTCATAACTAGATCTTGTAATAAATTGCAGAGTATACAAACTGGGAAAAAACACTCTGTAGATAGCAGGGAACAGGGTTTTGGATGGGTCACACAAAAATTTAGTTTTAAGTGGTTTCATCCTTTTAGTATTTTTGTGCTAGCTCATTCTGTATTCTTTTTGTTTAGCTAACTAAAGCCAAAAATCAGGAAAGTGCAAAGTCCAGCTAAACAGTATTTGCAAATTTATAGGTATGAAAATAATCTTCAGTCAAGAGGAACACATTTGTAATTGATGGCTGAGCATTTAAATTTACACTTATGTGCTTTCCTCAAACTATTTCTACTGAGTAACCAAGACCATCACAGTGCTATCTATCTCTAACTTTAAAAAAACCCTAACCAACCCTTATTTCTTTCTTTTGTTTCCTATTGTTTGTTTCTTTTCCTACTCTATGTCTCGTCTACCATTATGGATTCTTCTAATGCTACTGAAGTACCTAAGACTCTTAACAAGACTTTTGTCCAAAGACGACCAAATGTTTATGAAAGGTTCTGATATGTCAAAGCAGATGGACTTGATGAAGCATGTTGGTTGTGATGAGCTTTGAGGGGAGCAGTGGTATAAGTTTTATGGGCAGATTTTGTTTCTCAATGCTCTGCGTTTTGCCGAGGCCAGACTTTTCTCATGACATTGTGGAAGCCTTGCCTGCAGGTCACAGAGAGTTGTCACATGCTTTCCAAATCTCATTCTCTGAAAGGCCTGAAACTTTAACTTTTCTTTCTAAATTGGAAAAATCTTTTTTTCAGATTTTTTTTTCTCACCAAAATAAGAATTCAACACTCAAATCAGCTCCATTTCAGACACTGCAAACTCCTTTTCCTCCTCTATTCATGTCTTCGTGTTCCCACGATAGAGCCTATACCTATTTCATTGATGACGATAGAAAAAAATAAGTTGAGGAAATGTTGATTGATACTATTCTTTTCACTGATTAGAAATTATACACTAAGATGCTAACTTTTAAATGACTGTATGAAGAAACATTACTTTAGAATTAGAAGGGGAAACAGTTATCTTAAACAGAAAATCTGCTCCTGTTCTGCCATGCACTAGAGCAAAATAAAACAAACACACACATAAAACAGTGGGAATATTTTAAACCAACTCCTTTTTTTTTTTTTTTCCATTCTTCTTTTCCATAAGGTAATACTAAACCACACATATTTCTTTCATCTTTATTCCAAGGTACCACTTAATCCTAGGAAAAGTCTGTTCAATATCTGTTTGTCTTAATATGATGATCCTGTTTAGTTGGGGTTTTTGTCCCCCCAAATGTTTCTTGAATGAATTGCAACTGCCAAAGTGATGAAATAAATGGGTAAATAATATCCCAAGTAAAGGATTTATCAAATTTTAACCTGATTAACTGGCTGAACATTTTATGTATTAATAAATAATACATTGGTCCTGATTTTAGTACCAGAATTTGTGTTGCTATTCCTTGAAAGGAAATGTAACATTTGTTTTTTTCCAGAGCAATTTTTTTGAGAAAAACCCAAACAAATATTGTTTAGCCTCCTGAGCCCTGAGTAATATTGATTTGACTAGGAAGAAAATGCTGATATTATATAGATTTTTTTCATAATTGTCTGCTCCAAAAAACAAAACAACCAAGTGGACCTTCTTATTTCAAGTGTCTGCAGGAAGCTGGGTTGTACATTGCTGTCCCATCAGGCTGGGTCTCACTAGTAGACCTTCTACGTTGTTTACACCTACCCCCTCCCCCAGAGATGGCTAAGTCACCACTTTAGTGCAAGTCACCCACAGTGTAGAAGGTACCAAACAGATCCCTCGAGTGACTAAAAGTCTATTCCAAATCCCTTCTAACCTGCTGGGACTCTTCCCACTTCACTAATAAAACCATTTTGCAAAGCTATGTGATAAGAGAGACAGACCGCTGCATGGGTTATATTCAAACTTTGACCCAGACAGGGCAAAGCATTCACTCCAATCCCTTCCTTCAGTCAAACATAACCTGTGGATGGCAAAAGCAGAGATGCCCTGCTTCACTGCTCCCTCCTCTACAGGCAGAGCCAGGGAGAAAAGGGCCATCAGCCAGTAAAAAATAAAAGCTGCCCACAGAAACAACCAAGCGTCAGGTTCACTCAGCATCATCTGATGACCCTATGGAACAGGTGATCAATATTTATCAGCATCACAGTTCTTCTGCTAGTGATAGTTAATGGGCTGATAATGCCATCCTCCTTGTAGCCAAATCCCATCAGGGACCAGACAGCTGGAGTTAAAGGAGAAAATTTATCAGATCTGGCAGGAGACAGTTTAGGAGGCTAAAATTAACCTTGGACCATTCACAAAAAGAACTAATTGTTTGTGACTGTTAGATTCCTGCCAGTGGCAAAGGTTTATTGCTGCACAGATCTTAACCTGATAGTAGTTTTTCTACAGCAGGGGGAAAAAAAATAAATAAAAAGAAAGAAAATTAAGCAATTAAAAAAAAAATAAATCCAGGGTTCTTTTTAAACCCCTTACCCAAAGAAATATAAATTAATGTACATAAAATGAAAATAAATCCAAAGCTTACACATTTGTGCTATAATGATTCAAGTTGCTTCAGGAATCTGGAACATATTGTGAATTCAAGTGCTTGAGAGAATCTTCATCAAGAAAGAAAGGAGAAAAAAAAAAAAAAGTATGTCAGAAAAGCTAAAGAAAGCTCAAGTCTGCTGAATTACTCTTCCTTTACTAAAACCTCCAGTGATTTCATTTCCTCCCCTTCCCCTACCAGCACTATACAAACTGGAAGCTGGTTTGGCTGAAGAGTTATCAGCTGGAACTCATCAAAAAGGAGGCATATAAATAAGCCACATAACCAAAGGCGGTGGTAAACTTTACTCTAGGATCTGAGGATGTGCAAGAGAGGGAAGATGCTATGCTTGGTAATATCCTTGAGTTACAGATGTCTTGACTTTCAGCTATAGTGATGTTCAGCAAATGCCCTGCAAAGCAAAATTACAGAGTGAACTCCAGTACAGGAAAGTGAACCTAGTAACACCTGCTCATGCAGCCTGTGTGGGAAAAGGGAGAACTCAGAGATGGAGAACAGGTTTGCTTCAGAGAAGAAGAAAAAGAATTGATGGGAGCACAAGATAAGCTGGTAAGTGAGAGCACAGCACACTTAATCCAACAAAGAAAGGAAAGAACAGCAAAGGAGCCCTTGGTACCTGGTATGGAGAAAACTAGAATTTATACCAGGAGAAGGCCCTTATTAGAGAAAAGAAAATTAAAATCACACCACAGAAGCTGGTGTAGAGAAAACAAGAACTGAGGAACAGGATTGGAACTAAGAGGATCTTAAAAATAATGGGGAGGATCCTACTGAGTGCTTTTGGAATCAGGATAAGAACTCACACTTCAATGAGTAAAGGTGGTCTACACTAGGCTAGAATGCTCAAAGAAGAGAAGGTTTAAGTTCTCCCTCTGGAATTTATCCTATTCACAGGAGAAGAATGTAAAGAGATAGCAAGAAAAATTAAAAACAAACAACAGGGAATGGTTATGATAAGAAAGGTTTGACTTCCAGTCACAGATACTCAATTAGCCAAAAAAAAAGTTTTTCCTGTAGGACTGACATCATCTAGGTTTCTGGGATACTGAGGCATGATGTGGATGACTTAAAATGAGAAATGGAAGAGTGGAGAAGTGATCTGGAGACTCTTGTGACTCACCATAGTGTTAAAACTTAGCTCAAGTGAATGAGGATTCAATGGAAGATTAGATATTGGAGGGTCAGTAGAAAAGGATGTTAAAAATATTATTTTGAGACAATTTGATGAACCATTGATAAACCCTGAGGGTTAAATGTATATATGGATCAAGGATCTCTGTCAATCAACTATAGAGATAAATAAATACTGTAAGTTATACCCTTAATGAGAGACTTTCATTCTTAGATTATCACCTGAGACTGAGAAATGAGAACTGCCAAAGTCAAGCTGAATTGCACATCATGAAAGACAATCAAGCAAGTAGAATAAGTCTTTCAGCCGTAAGGAGCAAGGAAGATGAAGGAAATCACTGTCATTTGTTTTAAACTAGAAGAGTAGATATAGGAAGAATAATTTGAATAAAGCAAGTAAACTGCTAAGAGCATTTCTTTGTCTTGTCCAGAGACATGCATCTGATAATTGATTTCTTCATGTTTCTCCCAGAAGGTCTTTGTTAGCTGGAAAAAGAATAAATTGATGACAAATTCACTTAGCTTGACATGGACAGTTGTACTGCTAAATAACACCAACCTTGCAAGTCATCTCCCCATCAGAAGAAGCTTAGGCAGACACATAACAAGCCCAGTTTGTAAACAGGTGTCTAAGTATGTATATAAATGACAGAGGCTGTGTATGGCGAGTTGACTTATTTCTTCTGTGTAAAGCACACTAAAAATAAGCAGAAGACTAAAACTTCAGCATACTAGTTTTTGGGTTAAATATGCTTTTGTGATTGTTTCTCAGTCAGTAAACATCTCCACTGAAAGAAACTTGATTGAAATAATTTCTTCTATGTCCCAGTCAGCACTAGCAAGATTACCTGGCAGAGAAAGGTAACCATGCATTTATTTTCTTTGGTATATCTCCAAAGCATTTTGTCCCTTTCCAGCATTATTATTACTTCTTTCCACTGCAAGCCACAGCACAAAGATCATACTAAAGGGTGTTGCAGTAATAAGAAAAATAAATATTATTATTAATGTTACATAGTGATGGTAGTACATGTATTAGGTAATAATTAAGGAAACTTAAATAGTTATGTTATGGAAACACTTCAAGCTAACTCTTTAACACCAGTGTGCAAAACAAAGAGATAACAAAAGTAAGATGTGGAGTTAATTAATGGACTGATAAGTCAGAATCAGATAGTCTAAATACCATCCTACATTCAGGATATGGGTAAGAAACATTTCATTTATATATATATAATATGTATTTATATATGTAATAACAAACACTAGGAGCTTTTTATCCAAACAGAAGACAGATACCAAGCCATACAGAAAAATCTTCCTTCAATGTTGGTGCAGGAATGAGAAGCAGAGAATGAAAATGATTTAAAACACCACAGACACACATTGAGAAGGCAGACAGAATACACAGCACAAAGACCTGGAAATCAAACTTGGATGAGAAACATGAATAGATACAAAAGTAAATTTAATACCCCCTACCACTCCCCCCAAGCTAATACAACCAATATTTCCACCTGAAGAAATTACAAACAAATAACCACTCCTTCCTGAAGATAGAACACTCAAATAGAACACTCAAAGCCAGATTCAGTGGGAATATATTTGTCTGAAATTGCATAAATAGGAATCATATGAATTTGAAGTAATTTTATGGGTACAAGTCCATTAGTCAGTTTGAAATGTTATGAGGATAAAACTCAAAACAGCATGAAAAAAACCATTGTTAAAATTGCCCAAACAAGCACCACCACCACAATCTCCATGACCCCAACTCTAAACTAAAAAGCAGTGTATTGAAAGAGTGAAACTATTCCAGTGCTGTCCTTGAAAACAACTGTCCCTTGGCTATAGCTTCTATGCTTGTGAACCTGTAGCAAACCAAAGAAATCAACTTTTTATGAGCTCTGGTAAGCAGCAAGATATTTAGATGGTAGATGCTTGGATGTAGAAAGCCCGTTTTTTCTAACAGTTAGCTCTTTTTCTTTCTTGGTGGAAGTAAAAAGAATTATTTATCTCTTAAGAGTATTTTATACTTAGAGATATGGATATGACCATGGCTGACCCTTGGTTGGTACTCCAAAAAAAAAAAATTTTTTTTTTTCCCAACTTGACTTCAATAAATTTTGTCATTAAAGTTACCAAATCAAAACCATGTGGATGAGCAAGGTATGTAACTAAGAACACTTTTAATAAAACCGAAAACCTGTTTTTTTTAATGTGTACATCACTGAACACCCTCATTGTTGGACTGTATGAGATTACATTTCAAGGTTTTCTCATTCTCTTTTGCCAGAACTTTTTCATTTTTTTTAAATGTTTAATAACAAAGAGAGTATGAACTGAAACACAAACCTCTAACTTCCGAGACAAAGACTCTGACATTTAGAAGACAATTCAGTTCTTACTTTGGCCAATAAACATTTACTATTTTTTCCTCCATTTTGCCTCCAAGTTTATCTAACTAGCTTGAATATTTTTTTTGAGAGAGATGTTCTGAAAAAATATCAGGATGGTTTCTTTCAAAATTTCTGATATGTCAGTTTATTTGTTAAAAACTATTTGGAAAATCCGAGTAGAATTTTAAAATAGCTTTGAATCAACCTAAACAGTACTTTTATGGAAATTTTTTAAATCAAGCATTTCTGCTCATGGCAACTCATTTTAGTTACTTAGGTTATTTTCAATAAAAAGACCTAAAAACTTCGCAGCTGTTCCTGAAGGGAAATGGAACAGAAATAACCCTGACAAGTTCCTTCTGAAGTGCTCCTCCCACAAGTCTATATACTTAAATAGCCAAAACAGACTATTTAGCTACTTAACCGTTAGAAAAAAAATAAAATAAAAATACTGCAAAACCAATGGAGAACAGACGGTGTTCAAAGTACGCAATACATTGCACAGTGAACAAGGTTTTTTTATTTTTTACTGTCTTCTGATTTCTTCTGGCTGTGTTATACCTGTGCTAAATGACAAAACTAATGGCAAGCAACTTAAGACATTCAAAGGACAAAGTGCTAGGAACAGATTGCCTTCATTTTCTTTATCGTTCATTATTCAAGTATCTGCTCGTAATATTTAAATGGGTGGGTCAAGTCATAACATTCACTGCTGAAACTCATTAGTGCTCGTTATTGTATGACTTCTACCCTGCCAGGCAGGGCAAGTGGCATGTGCAGTGTAGATGGGAAGAGGAGGGGTTAAGTGACAGGGGCAGCAAAAAAGAGGAAGAAGATCTTTCCCACTCAAAAAAATGTTCCCCTTTCATTCTACCAAGAGCTACGCAGTTGCCTATAGATCATTTGCTACTAGAGTCACCTAAGGCTTCTTCCAGGAAAGAAATATTTACATAACTTGGGGACATTCCTTGTTCTTAGAATCCTGACCTGGAAAACAGTAGGGTTTTGGCAGCATCAGCAGTGTCTGTATGTGTGCTCCTATTGATACCACAGAAATCTGGGTTGTTCGTTTTGTGACATTAGTTCACATTTCAAGTCCTGGTCCTCCTAAGCTCTGAAAGACAAACAGAAAGCAGCTGAGCAACACCTAAACAGAATGCCTTGGTGGCATTTGCCTTCCTTTTACTGGGTATGTCATTTCTCCTGTGAGTGAATATAAAGTTACCAAACATTATTGGCAATCCAGACCTACAGTGCACCAGACAAATTTTGTAAGATTTTAAGTGCTCAACAAGCTTTTTCTTTTCTTCCTGAAGCATCCCCAGCTGTTTGAGTGAGCACAGAGAGGCAGGGCAAGGGCTGTCTTGAGCATCAGACTGATAGATACAGCTGGGCACAGAACTCATCGCAGCTACCACTTGGCACCTAACTCCTGGCCTTTAGCCTCTAATTACAGCTTGGCACTAAAACTTGCAAATATTGATTGGTGAAACATTTTGTGATAATCGTGTGGAAATGTTTAACTGCTCGCTCCTTAATGATATTATTGGAAACATTCTGTAGCTTGTTTGGCCATCCTTTCATCTTGGCACTTGACAGCCTCACCTTCACACAAAGAGGCCCACACTCCACAGAGGACTTCACACCTAGACTGACAATCCCCAGCCATTTACACAGATGCCTAATGTTCTGCATAGAGCTCATTTGGTTCTGGCAAATAAAATGATTTAAGAATGTAGAAAGATAACTATATGTAGAAAGATAACTCTATGTAAAAAGATAACTATATGCTTAAACATATAGATACAGGTAACTGGGCTCATATACATAGGCACTGGGCATAAAGAAATGGAACCAGGGCTATGAATACAAAGAGGGGAGAGAGTGATAGCAAAATATAAAAATGAAAAATAAACACATTACAATTTTATAGTACTTTGACTTATAATTACACATCTTTCTATTTTTTTTTTTAATCACCTAGGAAAATTGTATACAAAAGCTTTTGTCATGCTGGAGACATTAATGTACTTTAGTACACAGTCTCTGTTATCTCTGGAGTAGTCTCATTAATGTTGGTTTGAAATCCTTGTGGGTTATTTTGAATCCAGCAACAACATACTGCAGATTTAACAATATTCCTTGATATTTATACTCTGAAAAAAGCAAGGAAGCACAACAATAAGAAAGGATCTATTGTTCTGGGAGCCCTAGCAACAGAGTCCCAATCTCAAAAAGGTTAATCCCCTGTTTCATCACATCTTGATGCCTTGCTGATAGTCCCCACTGAATGTGTTCATGTGCAGCCTTCTGCAATTTCCTAAAGGCAGAATATGTCTGATTTTGGAGGCATGGGATGTTTCGTTAATTCAAATGACACGAAATGAAACCTCAATTGGTTCAGTAAAAATTAAAAGAATTCTACAGGGCAAAACCTCTTGTGTGTGTGTCTGTGTGTGAGAAATGGATTTCACTAGAACAATGCAAAAAGCAGTACAACAAGCTGCTGGAGATGTCTGGGATTAAGGAAAGATTTGAAGCTGTTCACGTGAAATGATCTAAGCAAAGACTAGTGAGCAGTGGATTTTAATGATATATTAAAGGGGTAGATGAGCTCTGAGAGAGACGTTTTATTCCAGAACTTCTATAATACGTCTTCATTTTCTCTAGTCTATTTTCTATTGACAATAAAAAAGTGAGGTATTTTTAATTCCACACTAAGTTAATGAGTATCATGAAAACATGTCTTGTGCTGTGTGTAACTCAAAACATGAAATATGAGTTTTCTTTGCAGTTTTGCTTTAGTATTATGCACTTATAGAAAATTTATTGAATGTTGGGGTCCAGGGTAACAGGCTGGAAATAGCTGCAAAAAACTGAATGGTTCCTCACTGAGTAGCCATGGAAGCCACATAGATCTTTCTGCTTGATTTTTTTTGTAGCTACAAGGGCTACTAGATCCTATCTACTTAGATACTTGGGCATTTAAGCCACCCTCCCTTCTTAGCTACAGAAAGCAGTTTTATGGAAATTCAGACCATCAAACTGCAATGGTTGAGGACAGGTTCTGAAGAAACCTCTTTTTTATCACTGGCTAGGGAGATAAACCTATCCTAACACTGGATATTTGATGTATGATGCGAATAAGTTGCTGACAGTATATACCTCATTAAATCAGTCCAGATTTTAGTGATTCTACATGCAAAATCTCAAGGACTATATCTAAGGGATACATTTTCATGTTGCTGATGATGACTACAGAGAAATTCAGGAGAGGAGTCAGTGCTTCACATCCACATTCCCAGCATGTGAGCTGCAAAACCTCGTCCTCAGAGACCCCTGCCTGCTGTTGCTTCAAATGGGATTTTTGCCAAGGCAGCCTGGCAACCTCAGCTTTTTGTGTCCTTACCCTTAGTCGGTTCACTGCCTAATGACAAAATACGCAGCTCAGAGAATTCACCCTGCCAACCAAAGGCACACACAGACATTGACTTTCTGTGGTGGAAAGCAGAGGATTTTTTCCATCAGCTCTGTATGCACAATCAGTAAACAACAGGATCTGGCAGCTGGTATCCCTGAGTTGGATGGCCCTGGAGATGAGAAGAGGAAAAGCAAAGAGTGCCAGGGTAGACTACAGGTTCATACCTGCTCTGATTTACTCCCCTGAGTTTCACAACAATTTGACTAGGAAAGCTGAACTAATGTCTTACTCAGGTATGTTTTGATTGGCCTTTAAGGTTTACAAATCTTACACAGCCCTCATTAAATGACATATGTAATGCAAACAGCATTGTGTATATGCAGATTTCTTTTTCCATGTCCAAAGAAACTGTATGTCAACATTTAGATGAATGTTCAGATTCTTTTCTGTAGAGCATGAAGCAAAACTAAAGGGCCTGATCATAATGGAGTTGGGGTTTTTTTTCATTCTTTGTGCAAACAGTATCCTTTGAATACTCAGTGAATTGAAGCTTATCTTTCTTTCATGCAAATCTGTCACCCTAAGAAAAATAAAGTGTTGTGGAGCTTGCAGTATATAGAACTATTTCCCTCATTCTCTAGAAATCACAGAATCACAGAATGGTAGGGGTTGGAAGGGACCTCTGGAGATCCAACCCCCCTGCCAAAGCAGGATCACCTATGGCAGGCCACACAGGAACAAGTCCAGGCGGGTTTTGGAAGTCTCTAGAGACGGATACTCCACAAGCTGTCTGGGCAGGATTGATCAGATCCCCTCTCAGTCTTCGCTTCTTCAGACTCAACAGCCTCAGGTCTCTCAGCCTTTCCTCAGCACAGAGATACTCCAGTCTCTTAATCATCCTCATGGCCCTCTGTTGGACTCTCTCTAGTATTCCTTTGTCTCTCTTGAACTGGGAATCCAAGAACTGGATACAATACTTCAGATGTAGCCTTACGAGGGCAGAATAGAGGGGAAGGAGAACCTCCCTCAGCCTGCTGGTCACACTCTTTTTAGTGCATCCTGTGATACCATTGGCCTTTCTGGCCACAAGGGCACATTGCTGTACCATGGATAACTTATTGTTCACCAGGACTCCAAGGTCCTTCTCCATGGAGCTGCTTTCCAGCAGGTCAACCCCTAAC
>WTSP01025584.1:54426-82187 GCA_025331215.1 Actenoides lindsayi | reverse complement strand
CCATGGATAACTTATTGTTCACCAGGACTCCAAGGTCCTTCTCCATGGAGCTGCTTTCCAGCAGGTCAACCCCTAACTTGTACTGGTGCAGAGGCTTATTCCTCCTGGAATCAAAATCAAAATATTTTTTCAAATTTGGACATGAGGCATGCCATTGCTGTTAGTTCCAAAGTGAGCTGACAAATGACAAAACAGATTTTAAAGATATCTTCGTTAGAACAATTCTTGTAACCAGAACTGGAAAAAGAAGTCTTCTCAAGCAGAAGAAAAAAAGAACTCAAGAGAGCAAGAGGGGTTGTTTTTGTTTGGTGCTTTTGGTTGTTAGGTTTGGTTTTTTTGTATTTTACTTTTAACAGCGAAGACTGCATTTTTTTGTTTCAGGTATCCAAAGCCCAGTAATTTTTAAAAAACATCTAACATCCTGTATACTGTCTGGCCCTAGATGTCTGCTAGCCAAGATTCAAATCAGTGAAACGAGATTTTTTTGTGTCACTGATGTACTGTGCTAGGCCTGGGAAGAATAATGTCTTTGACGTAACTTGCTATGTTGCAGACTGATGTTGATGTGAATGTGACACACAGTGAAGACATCTAGTCTATTGCATGTAGTCTAAATTAACACATGGACTCTCCATTATATCTATTGGATGTATCTGGAGGTATGTACCAGCTCTGGTGATGCCTGCTGTCTCAGATGGTAAGAGAAGAAGCCTGATCGACTCTTCTGGAAGAGATGTCCAACTTTTTCAGCGACTGGTGGAAATTAAAATGGCCCTAAGAAAACTGACATGTAAGTATGAAGTTAGTGAACTGGGATGTTAATAGCAAGAGAGAAGTTCATAAGTTTTGGTGTGTTGCCCACATCCAACCAATAAAATACTGTTAAGTTTCTTTTTACAAGACATAGGAGTTTTGCATAGGAGAAAGAAATATGCATATTTCCATGAGTAACTTTTCTTCTACTGCAGAGTGATGCATGGAGGTCATCTAGATGTGGATCTGTACAGGTGTTATGGCAGTCACTCCATAGTGGTTTGGAGGGCAGGACAAATCCAAACATCAGTATGAACTAAGCAACTCCAGATGTGATGCACTCATGATACCAGAGGTTTCTGGAATCTGTTACTGAAACCAAGGACAGTTATACCTCTGTCTCTGTGGTGGTTTGACCTTGGCTGAATGCCAGGTGTCCACCAAGCCTCTCTATCACTCTACCCTACCTCCTCCTCTCAGCTGGACCAGGAGTTAAAAAATAAGATGAAACTCATAGGTTAAGGCAAAGGCAGTTTAATGACCAGCAAAGTAAGGCCGCATGAGTGGAAGCAAAAGAAAACAAGGTTTTATTCTCTACTTCCTATCAGCAGTCAATGTCTGGAACCTTTTCTGGGCAGCAGGGCTCCGAATGTGTGTTGATTGCTCCAGAGGACAAGTGGATACACCCCCTCTCCTTTTTCTAGCTTTTGTTGTTAAGCTGATGTCATACAGTATGGAATATCCCTCTGGTCAGTTTGGGTCAGCTGTCCCAGTTGTGTCCGCTCCCAAGATCTTGTCTACCCCATCTGCAGGGGTAATGTTGAAAACCAGCCTTGGTGCTGTGAGAGCCCTGATCAGCAGCAGCCACAGCACGGGTGTGTTATCAGCACCTTTCCAGCTCTTCATGCAAAGCACAGCACTGGGAGGGCTGCTATGGGGAAAATTAACTCCAGCTCAGTCAGACTCAATACAGTCCCCTGGGAAAGAAACTTCAAGATAATAAAAGGAAGTATCAATGAGAGGATTGAGACCAAAGCAGTGTTGATAACACTGAGGTATTTACTGTTGCTGATCAGTGCTTACACAGCATCAAGGCTTTCTCTTGTTTCTCACTCTGCCCTTGTGGTGATTAGGCTGGGGTAGGTAAGAGACTAGGAGGGGACATAGGTGGGAAAGATGACCCCAACTGACCAAATGGATATCCTATACTATGTGTCGTGCTTATCACTGGGGAGGGACGGTAGATTTTCCAAGACAGCTGCTGCTCAGAGTATGGCTGGGCATTGGTCTGCTAGTGGGAGGTACTGAACGATAGTCTTTACATCACTTGTTTGTGTTTTCCCCCTGTTTGCTTCCCTTCAACTGCCTTTATCTAAAGCCTTGAGGATTTTTTGCTTTTGGTCTTCAGATTGCATCTCCAGTCCCTCAGGGGGAGAGTGGGTGGCTGGCTGGTGCTCACTTGATGGCCAGGGTTAACATCAACCCTCTAGAGCATGTCAGTTCCCTTTTTTAGAGAAGTAAAAAATAAGAGACAACAGCTTAATTATAAATCCAATCTTTTTAACTGTTAGAAGTATCACATTTCTTGTGGAATCATGTCACCTTAATTGCTGAGTGGAATTGTCAAATGTATTTACAAATATAGGTGTTTCAGTCCTCCCCTAAATGGAAATGCTACAGCTGTGTAACTACAGTGGCAACCAGAATTACCTTATATTAAAGAGAGTGTTTCATGAGAGGTTATGGTATGCATCAGCTTTATCCACAGCTCAGTTTATATTCCATATAGTATATTACTGAAATAATGAACTCCATGAACTCAATTTAACACCTTTGACACCTTTTACTCCCTTGGCATTTTTCAAGTTGGAAATCTTTTTATAGACATCCCTTCCCTTAAATTGCACCAAGTTGACAATCACATGCCAATGAACCCAAGACTTTCTGCTAGAGGCAGAGAGCAAGGGCAGCAGCAAACTCTATTTCAGAGTACATCTCTTCCCATTGTTCCAGGGATTGGCAAAATTATCAAGAAAGTGAAAAGCAGTCACCAATTATGTGAACCTGTCTCCAAAATCTTGCTGGTTTTCAGATTTCCCTCTCTTAACTTCAACTTGTCCTCCTCCCACAGCTTTCACAATAAAAAGGGCAAACCTCAGAATAATCCAGTAAGTACTTACATATTTGTGGATCTAATTTCATCTGAGTGAGGACTCCCCACATCATGAAGATCTAAAAATATACCTCCCCCAGAGTTATACAACCTGAAGAAAATTTGCAGAACTAAAAAAGCAATCTAAATCAAAGACTCTCAATTCTTTTAAAATTTCTGAATTACTTGAACTGAAATACAATGAACATTTTGTGCACATTTATTTTGTTTTTATCCAAACCTAATTTATACCACAGAGGATGAAGCTGATGGGGAAAAGACAGACAGGCTGATTACTTTGTTTTATTCCTCATACAGTTTTCTCCCCCTACCACCCTGTTGCACATCTCAGTGATTTTATGTAATCTCCCTCCCTTACTCTGAAAGTACCAATGAAAATATCTTCCCCCTGACTGAGCAGACCGTTAATTTTAAATTAAACAGCTGTGTCCATACAGAGTGCACATATATCTCTGTTGCATAGCAACAGACTTGTAACTGGAATTACTAGTGTTTTGGGTTTTGACCTCCAAACAGTTAATTAACATTTATCTTAAGTAGTAGTATGAGACTGATACCTCTAGTGATAATGCAAAAAGGTTTGAGAGTTTGATTCCAGTTCTCAGTTGGCAAGGATGGCAATATTGACCACTGTGTAGAGGAGATGGGAATTTTATTGGAGGTTACAGCAGAGAGGAGATCTTGGGAGATGTGGAATAGCTGAGTGTGTGCTTTACTTTCACACTGGATAAAAAGCTTTTTGGGACACAAGAGTCATTTCTTCCCTGGATCAACTGCAGACAAGCGTTTAAAAAATGAAAGTGAAGAAACTATTTAGTAAGTCAGGCAGGACAGTATTTGCACTATAAAATCCACTCCATGGTGATAAAACAACACTAAAGATGGTGGAATACATGATACGTTGCTTAAACAAATAACAGGGACAGAAATCTTGGTCTCAGGGGGAAGTAGCCTCCTGAAGTGTTTCACTTCCTTAGGTGCAAGGGAGAAAGAAGCTCCTCTGAAGGCCTCACCTCTTTGGTTGATGCACCTGAGTAAGTTAGCCTAGCTATCCCTCTGGAGGCCTTCAGTCACCTCTTCACATGCAGGTAACAAAGGACTGAAAGAGCCTGCATCACCAGGCTGAAAAATGCTAGGTGCAAGTTAGGTATCTGAGGTGGACAGGTTGATTCCTAGCCTGTTTTTTATTTCCTGATAGACTGTTGTATTCATTCTTGCAGTTATTCTCTGTAAACTGCTCAAGAAGCCAGTGGGTCAAGTATGTAATCTGCCTTTCTTTTTGCCACCTTTAATTCACCTGTGTGTAGCTTAAAGTAGTTTCACAATGACTGGCCAATAAACAGTACTTAATTCAGCCATGCAGAACTACAAATCACAAGAACAATGAATCACTGTTTATGTAAACCAGAAAATCTAGCCCTGTGTTAAGAATAATTCAATCTGTCTATAAAAAGGATTGTCTACAAATAGCTTCTCCTCTCTAAATTGCTTGTAGTTGGTTGGCATTCTCCAAGGACTGGTTCTTTCCTTTAATCTTTTGAAAGTTCAGTGATAAAAGAAAGGTCAAAAGTTCTAGCAGTAGTCTAAATGATGAGAAAGCTTTGTTGTATCCTCCTCCCCCTTCATTTGTATATATTCTCTTTTTCAAACAATTCTCCAAATCAATGTATTTCTACACAGAAAGGGTTGTAAAGCACTGGAACTGGCTGCCCAGGGAAGTGGTGGAGTCAGCATCCCTGGATGTATTTAGGCATATAGATGTGACTCTGAGGGACATGGTTTAGTGGTGACCTGGCAGTGCTAGGTTAGTGGTTGGACTTCATGATCTTAAACATCTCTCCCAAGCAGAATGATACTATGATTCTGTGATTCTGTGGTTTCTCTGGAAGGAGTTATAGGAACATGCTTATGCATTTGGTTACTCTCTAACCTAATTTCTGGTTTTGAAGTCTCCCAGTGTTAATTTAAACAAATTTCAGGCAGCACTGCATTCTTCTGTGAAAGAATGAGTGGCACATGCCACATTCAAAACCTGATCTCTCATTTATTGGCTGATTAATTAATAAAGTGACGAGCTGCAGTTGAATCTTGCCTTCAATAAATATGTAGCACAGAATGGTTGAGGCACAAAGGCACCTCTGGAGACCATCCAGTCATAACCTCTTCTCAAAGTGCGATCAGCTAGAGAAGGTTGTTCAGGTCTGTGGACAGTGGGTTTTGAATATGTCCAAGGATGCAGACTCCACAGACTCTCTGGAAACCTCTTCCAGTGTTTGACCACCCTTGACAATTCTCAGAGTAAATAAGGGTTTGTTTGTTGGGTTTTTTTTAATCTTTAAATGGAGCACCCTGTGTTTCAGTTTGTGCAAATTGCCTTGTGTTGTCTCACAGAGCATCACTGAAAACAGACTGGCTCCATCTTTATTCCTCCCAACAAATGATTTTACACAGGGATAAGATCCCTCCAAGTCTTCTACTGTCCAGGTAGTCCCAGCTCTCGTAGCCTCTTATCAGAGATGCTTCAATTGCTTAACTGCCTTTATGGCCCTTTGCTCTACTCACTCCAGTACACCCATGTCTCTCCTGTACTGGGGATCCCAGAACTGGACCCAGAACTCTAGATATGTCTTGTCAGTGCTGAGCAGAGGGGAATAATCACCTCCCTCAACCTGCTGGCAAAACTTCTAATGCATGTCAGTAAACTGTTGTCCTTCTTTGTCACGAGGGTACATTCCTGGCTCAGGTTGACTTTTTGCCCACCAGAACCCTCAGGCCCTTTTCTGCAATGCTTCTTTCCAGCTGGAGAGTTCCCAGCCTATGTTGGTACATGAGGTTATTCCTCTCCAGGTGAGTGGGTTTGCTTTTCTCTTTATTCAACATCATGAGATTCTGGTTGACCCATTTCTTCCGCCTCTCAAGGTCACTGTCAACATGAACCCTGTTCTATAGTTTGCTTTTCATTTACTTTTAGTATATAATGAAACAAGTTCATGAACTCAGCTTAAAAAGCGATCCGTATTCATTACAAAGACTAAAACTTAATTTTTGTTTGAACTAGAGCTGCTTTTCTGGAGAAGTATTCAAATATAATTGCCATTTCCCAGTAATAAATGAAAACAAACAAAACTCTTTCATTCCTCCTAGGCTATAACCTTTGACATCTGTGTTAAAACTTCCATTTCTCTTTTTGCTAAGAATATATCTAACTTGCAGTTAGCAGAATTCCATCTTTCAGACTGAAAAGCTGTGTCTTCTCAGACTTGAATTTCCCATATGTAAATTCGAGCCCATAGTGCATTGCATTTTTCTGTAAATGTCCTAAAACTCTGGTGAGTTCTCTGTAGCTATAATGGTAAGATGCATCTCTTCGCTCATTGCATCATTCTCAGGTGTCTCTGAGTTGTCTTTACACCCTCTCTTATATGTTGTCGAACGTAGAACACAATACCATGTCCTGGTAGTAGTTAAGCTAATATTAAAATTCACTAGTAATAGAAGCAGGGCTTGTTTGCCTAAGTGTAGGTGTCCAGTGAAAATTTACATGCACATGTGTATATTGCCTAGCTTTCAGCCACCACCCCAAGCAGTTCTTCATCTCTGGTAGCTCCTTTATTGTATCTGTGCAAAATCCTCAATGTTTTGGGTACTGAACATCACTTCATATGGCACTAGACACCTGTTCAGGCAACTTGAGTTTTACCCACTGTCCCTACATGCAGTTCATCGGTTAATGCATATATCCACTCTGTCATGTTAATCTCTTGATCATAAAATTGCATGAGAAATTATATTCACCTAAATATTTATCTCTATTTTTTTCAGAATAAGTTCTTCCTAGGCTAGCAGCAGCTGCTATCCTGCTTGTCCTACAGTCTTTTCCTTGGCTTTGGTTGTACACTTCACTTGGTGCTGAAATTTCCACTTTACTGAGCAAATTAGAATACCCCCCAACCATGTTCTCATTATGGTTCCAATTTTCTCAGTCTTTGAATATCACAGAGCTGTATAATAAGAAAGTTGTTTTTGTGTAGTCTTCCAAAGACTAGAAGGATCTCATTTTAAAAAATGTCCCTTTAAAGTGATTTACTCCTTATGATTATAGGTAGAGACATACCAATAAACCTTCTAATGAAAGGCATGCTACTTCCACATCATTCAGTCTTCTAAATGATTTAGTGCAGTATTACATTTCAGATGCCTTACAGAAATCTAAATATGTCAACACCTTGTGTAATCTCGGTTTGTTTCATTTTCTGTTCTGCAGTTAGAAGAATTACAGAGTTCCCTGTTTACTGTACGTTTTGTCCTTTGGCTTTGATTTTTTGTGTACTTAAAGAAAGGTACATCAGCATGAAGACTGTCAAACTGATGCAGTCATACAGATGCAAGAGATTTATTTAAATGAAAGGATAAGTGGATTTTATCCTTGCTGATGCTAAGGGGCCAGTACATCTTCATGAATCATAAAAGAATACAGTGCTCTCGTCTATATAAACATTTAGCTAAAGTCTAGCAGGATCACACCTTGAGGGTAACTTGAGGACAAGGACAAAATCATGACTGAAGGAGAAAGATCAGCCAAATGCTGTTTGAGATGCATAATCCCACTGTTCACTGTCCCAGGGTAGGAACTTGAAGACAATTCAGAAATTATACAAACCTCCTGAAAAGGTATTTGTGTTTGAGATCAATCTCAAAATTCCTGCTAGGAGAAGGCAGGGAAGAACTATCTCGTTTTGCTTAGCAGGGCTGACTTCTGGTTCCTGTCAGCTCAGCAGAAGGTGCAGAACAGCTCTGAGCTGAGGGAATATTTGTCTGTTTGTCCCTGGTGTGCTCTTTGTGCGTTGGTGGGGACACATCTGTGGAAAGGAACTGGGGAATATTGTCAAGTGGGACTTTGTGCTCCACTCATATGGAAGATGGCTCATCACTGAGTCACTCCTCTCCCCATTAGAATCACATAGAATGGTAGGGGTTGGAAAGGAACTCTGGAGATCATTGAGTCCAACACCCCTGCCAATGCAGGATCACCTAGGGCAGTCCACACAGGAACATATCCAGGCAGCTTTTGAAAGTCTGTAGAGAAGGAAACTCCACAACCTCTCTGGGGAGCCTGTGCCAATGCTCCATCATCCCCACAGTAAAAATACTTCTTTTCTACCAAAGACTTAATGTTAAACTCTTAAATTCATTTTAATATTGTTACATAGTCATTAATACTCCTTAAAAGTGTCATTTCCTTGTGCATGAAATTCCTGATCCGTAACCCCCCCAAAAAACCCACAACCCCCCCCCCAAAAACAACAAAAAAACAACCCAATCCCACCCCATGAACTCCAAACCCATTACAAGCAGAAACATTATGTATTTTATATGAAATATTCACAGCAAGCCTAATTTTCCAAAGTGTTGTAATGTTTTGTTATCTTTGCATAACTAAAAAACCCCATCTAGGTGCCTTAAAACAGGCACTTAAAAATGAAGAGAAACAGAAATCTTTCTATTAGAACTATGAGCACATTTATGTGGCAATTTATTGTATTTTAAACTTCACAATAAAGCTTGACAGTAGAATAAAATATAAATGTAATTTCACATACAAATAGACGCCCTTTTTTTTTACACATATCCATTCAAATATATCTATTTCTATGTACTGAAGATGAAACATTTTACTGCATTTCTCCCATTTATTCAAATTATTAAATTATGAAACAATGGTGTCATTTTACTCTGTTATCTGGGTACAAATATCTGGTGAAAGTGGGGACAAGATCTAGATAAGCTACAGTACTGTAGGATGAAGGAAGCATGAACAGAACAGATACACAATACTTCCAACAGCATCCAGCTGTTCTTTTCCTCTCAATGTTAAAATTGCAGTAGTTCTTATAGCCAGCTTATTACTTTAAACATGTTTCCAGAATATCTTATTCAGCTAAGTAGGTGTTTTTCTTTAGCTCTACTGTACAATCAACCTGCATGAGTAACTGTCTAAGAATGTTTACAGGACATTTAATCAGCAGGAGATACTTGCATTTATGGAGGTAATAGGAAATCCCCTGTGGCTTTGTACCTAATTTAGTCATCTTTAAAGCTTAGTGTATTTACTGTTGCAGCTGAGGAGCGGTACTGTCAAGAGATTCTCAGCTTAGAAAGAAAATTCAGCACCTCATCTGCTGAAAGTGAAATTCTGAAGGTTTCAGGAAGGTCTAATTGTTCTGCTAGATCAGGGAATTACAGTTGTTGTGCCCTGAAAATTTCAAGTAGAAATTTAATCATGAAAAAAATAAAAATAGCCCCAGGAAACTTGAAGATTATTCTTCTTTATGGATGCAGAGTAATGAAAAGAGTGCTCTTTTATATTTAAGTATTAAGAAGGTAGCTTACATTCTCAACACACAGAGAAAGAAATTCCCCCAAAACTTAATATACAAGCATCAACATTGAAAAAAGATTGGAAGAACTCCCTTTCTATATCCTCCAAATCATACTACATCTGAGCTGGCATGGCCAGCTCAGTACTACATACTGTGTATGCAGTCAGTACTACTTCTGTGTATAGTTGGTACTACATCGGTACTACATACTGTGTTCAGTCCCTGGCTCTTGAATCTCATATACTGAAATTCCACTTTTTCCACCCTCACAGAGATGAGAAATGTATGCCTGAAAGCATTAACCAAATTGAAAAAGAATTTAATATTGTCTGGGATTAGGTAGAATATTTTGCCTACTCATTTTCTTCCAGACCATGTTGGAATTAATTCCTTTTATGAGAAAATGGGAGCTAAGATGTCATACTCAACTTCTGATTAAAATAAAAGGGTTTGTATGGAATTAAGAAAGGTGGTGTAGCATTACATAATGCCACAGGAACGGATGCAATGCAACAAAGCTCAGTCTGAACCATGTTATTCCTGACATTTAAGCTGATTTTTATTTTATTATTCTTTTAATTTTTGCTCTACTAAGCCAAGTTCCTTTGAACTGAACATTTCCCTTGATGCTCTGGGGCAGCATAGTAGCTTTGATTGCTATTTTTACTTGCAGACAGTTCTGATCTCTGGTGATACACCACATTTTGTTTGACAGAATGAAGACGAAACCAGATTGCTTTGTTAAACTAAGAAATGGAGAAAATTTGGTTTGTAGTACCTATTTTACCAACTTTTTAAAAATTAACAATATACTTAAGCACATGCTTAAGGACTACTGGTGTCACAGGTACTCCTGAAAAACTTAATGGTAAATACTTGCTTAAGTGTCTGTTAGATAAAACCTCTTGCACTATCAGTAGTGACAAAAAGGGAAAAAGGGAGCAGGTGAAGAAACAGCATAGCAGTGCTGTTCACAACCTAAAGCACAAATTGCAGGATCATCTAGGCAGTGAAAAGCTGTGTAGTATTTTTCATATATAAAACCAGACTGTATCACTAAAACCAGATATATATGTATGGTTCTCCTTGATAGTAAATCTGAGAAAAGAAATATTCATGACCAAGAATCACAAAGTGGAGGACCAAGAAAAAGTAAAGCTGATCCTTATTAAACAGGGATGTAGGGCTCAGTTCCTGAATGTAGCTTAACTAAGTTTTAGTTCATCACACATGCACAAAAAAAAAAAAACCCCAACAAAAAAACCAACCAAAAAACCCCCCCAAAAAATGGGACGCAGAAACTTTGAAAAAGTCAGTCAAAGAAGCAACTTATCAGAAAACCAGCTCTGACATATGGTGTCTCCATTTCCAAAAAGGACTAGAAAGGTACCCATTACAAATTAACTCCCTCACAGATGTCGTAAAGGGAACAGCTATAATGATCATGATGCTTAAAAATAATTAATTCTTTTTGCAGGATCCTGGCTTCTGAATCTAAGCCTCCTTTTACATGCCCTGTCCTTGAGGTTGGCTTCTAAGTAAGTTCTGGTCAAAATTCAGAGCATTTTAATGGCTGATTTGAATAATAGCAGTGCAGAGGGCAGGATTGGTTGATGTAACTTTACATCTACAGTTTAGATAACATTCTTTTAGATTAGTTAAGCTCTATGTACCCTGAGATTCAAATGGCTTATCCATCTCACACTAGTTGCTATGTTGTATGTAGCCGGGTTTTTTTTAATGAAAATTTACATCTTGTGGTTATAGTCCTAGACTACAGACGCGTTTCACAAAAGTTGACAGAGTGAGCACAAGATGACCTTACCCTCCTTGTGACTGGTCCCTGTGCAGCATTGGCAGGACCACACTGCCCTGGTTACTCATCCCCAGCTACAGGGCTTCCTGACCTTGCATCAGCTTGGGAAGGAGATACTCAAGTCTGTCTTCAAAACACCTGAGTCTAGAAAGGCCACTTCAAGCTGACCCATGGTACACACTGCAGCAGAGGGTCAAGGTTGTTCCTTATTTACACAGGGGAACCTATTAGGGATGAGATTCTCTTTTAAACAGGTGAACAATATTCCTTATAAAGCATATACAGCCCTGTTTTCTGTGATGAACAGAAAGAGTGGAGTAGAGCACAGACAAGGAATACTTAAAGTCACCCTACAGCCAGCTTTTTATTATGCAATGCTGCAGTGCTTGTGCTGTAAGGGTGACTGAACAATCTTCTACATGAAAATCAGCTGTGAATAATAAAATGCCAACACAATCTTCTGATGGCTGGTTTTCAGTACTCCCTCTCCTCGTATATCTGTCCTTATAAATATTCTATGCTTAATTGGTGTATTACTGTGCTAGTTGTTAGAGATGAACATGAGGCCAGAGAGGCAGGGAAGGAGTTAACTACTCTGCTGCTACTACAGTTGGTTGCAGGTTTCCTAGCTAAGAGTTTTCTTGCATGGCTTTAACTGATGTGATAAGACACACCTGTCAAACCTTTGAAAGGTGACTTGTGACTTTGTGTACTGCCCTGGAAAGGCAGTAATTTACAGTGATGAGGTCTGAGAAACAAAATTCTGTCAAGGACTCCAACTGTGCATGCAAAAAGACTGAGGTACCCATTTGAATCACTTTGAAAATAAATATACATAATATTAGATGTATGATTTAATCATAGCATGGCTGATATTTAGGCACTGCATAGATTTGCTTACCTCTGAAACACTGTTTCCCCCTTTGTGGAATGTACCTCTGTGAAATGGGAGTGTTGTATGAGTTCCTTACCTCAGGTTTTACTATATTATCCTGCCTGAATGCACCAAGAATATAATGTGCAAACTCTTAGGGTATAAAATTGCATCAGAGACAAGATTCCAGAGAAAATAGCTTGCAAAGAATTGCTGTAACTAAGTCTGAAACCAAGTGGATTCCTCTCACCTGGAATTATAGATATTGAGATGGATAGCTGAGTTCTTCTAGGGTTAAGATTGGGATGGAGAAGGACAAGACCAAGGCAGGTTCTGGATGTGATCCTGTGACCTACCTGACAAAATCTCTGAGGGTAGCAGATGCAAAATCTCTGGGGGTAGCAGATGCAAACAACTGGATGTCTGCTCATATTAAAGTTTCTTCAATCAAATGTTTTGCAGGTAACATTCTGGAAAAGACCATGCCTGTATGTTTGGAGTCAGAAATACTTTTTTTTTTTTTTGCCTCCCATCAGTAATAGAGCTATTTTTCTGGTTCATTGTCCCCGCATTTGTTGGAATAGTCAGTGGAGAAGTGCTTAGCAGCTTTTAGGGGAGCTGTGATCCAGAGATCCCTTCCAAATGCTCTGAAACCATGTGGTCATTCTCTGCCCCACCTCACCCCCTATGCATCCAGATGTGCCATGGGCATATGCACAGTTCTCCATGCAAAGGTGCCAGGAGCAGAATGTGGCCTTTCTTACCTGTCTGCACAAGGGAACAAGGGAGGAATCTCACACAGAATCACAGAATCATTAAGGTTGGAAAAGACCTCTAAGATCATCAAGTCCAGCCATCTACCCAACGTTATCATGACCACTAATCCATGTCCTGAAGTGCCACATCTAAAAATCTCGTCTGAAATTTTCAGACTGTTGGTTTGTTTGGTGGTTTTTTTTGGTGTTTGCTTTGGTCTTCTTTTAAGAGGCCAAATGATAGAAATCTGATGTGTTTTACTGAAGAGTCAACTCTGGTAAAAGAATAGATTTTAGAGAAACCCCTTTTGGAGACATTTTTCTTTTTTTTTTTGTTTGTATTAAAATAACGCTATTGCTAAATGCATGTCGATTGTAAAGAGTGGAGCAATGTATGCAGCATGTTTGCTATACGTTACTATCTGCTTGACGTTGGATGTGATTCATGTCTTCTCTGTGCTAGAACAGTGAAAGCCAGTGTGCTGACAGGAGTGCTCATGTGTTTGTACCGGTCTAGACGTGCCTACCAGGAGACCGACAACAAATGGTGCTCTCTTGGAGATAACGATGACAGTCAGCAACCGGACGTTAGCTTCTGCTAACTGGCAGCCAAGGGGGACAGAGCACTTGCAAATGCTGTGCCTAGTTTCAAACCAAGGGCAGAGGTCTCTGACACTTTACCAGGAAGGTAACTGACTGCCTGATGCAGGGAGTGAATGAATCCTGGGGGTGGGGAGCCAGAGACATGAGTAACACTGCCAGTGTGGACGTGTGTGCATATTTTGTTTTTTGCATTTAAAGATGAAGGGACTCTCAATAACTAATATCTTGTTTTCAAAGGTTATTGCAGATTTGACTTGTGCCCTGGTGGCACAAGACATCAGGATGCATTGCAGCTGCTGAAAGAGTTGGTGTGAGACCTAAAGGAGCCCACAGTAGGAGCCTTGTTTAGGGAAGGAGTCAGCATTGAGCAATAAACAGGCTAATCCTGGGTAAAAGCCAGAGGTGATTTTGCTCCTTCCACCTGGTGAGAAACTGAAACATTTTGTTTTCACTTCTCAAAATGAAGTGTCTCATCAGCCCACAAATAATTGTGAAAGTTACATGGATTTTCTAGAAGCTTTATTTCCATTCTGGAGTGGAAGAAACTTTTAATAGTGGGTATGAATCAATTCCACAAGTCCTTCATCACTGGAAGTACCATTATGCATGGGCACCTTGAGTGACCATCTTTCACTTTCTGAGTGTCTCATAACGATGACCTTCAGGAGGCTTGCAGATTGGAAAAGATACAATCTGTTAATCACTGTTGCCTAATTCCACTCTTGTGCCATGTTAGATCCAAACAGTGAGTTGTCACAAAGGTAAGAATCAATTTTAAGCAGTAAAATACATCAAACTGTGTAGTCTGCTAACCTGCTCCAATACAGATGAACGCCTTTTTTTTATTTTAAGCAGCTGTCAAATACACAGCAAGCAAAATAAATTTTCCCATTTTCTGTGTGTTTTGATCAGCACATCTGCAAGACTAACATCTGCTATTATATTTTTGTAATTGCACGATATCTCGTAGCCAGGACACAGGAATATTTCTGAGTAGAAAATGATAATTCAAAATAAATAATAATCAAGGAAAATTTTGTACATACTAAAAATATTTTTTTGTTTTGTTTATGCCTTGAAGAGTGAAAGAGGAGAAGAAATCTTGTGTTTGTATTACAAACTTCTTTACCTACTCCTAACAGCAGGCATACACCCCTCTACAAGTTCTATGTAGCTTACACTTTATATTGTCAAGAAAATCTTTACTAAGCAGGATCATTTAGGAGCTGGCTGGAATGTAACAGCCACGAAATGACAGTAAAAAGAAATATGAAGGTGGATGTTTTCTAAGTAAAACTACTCAAGACACAGCAAGAAAAGACAGAAAAAGTCATAGGTGTTCTCTTCCATTTGTGACTGCATTCAGCTCTAGCTGTTTGCAGTGTTCATGGCTGTACAAACAAGCAAGAGGGATTGCACCTCCACCTTACTAAGCACACAGGCATCAGGTCAAAGTTAGTTTCTAGGCTCCCTCTACAGTCAATGGAAAAAATTAGTTACCTCTGGAGGGCAGGTTCTCCTCCTTTCTTTGGATGTGTATTTTACAGACGTCAAGGTGCCTTGGTACAGATTTGTGAACAATGAAGTAAACTGTCTGGGTACTTGATCACCTTAACAGTAAAGGTAGAAACATGGGAATAGCCATCTCTGCTTATACTTTTCTATTCTTCACTTAACACTTATCTGTGTTTACTGAATGGAAAAATGCCTAAGTATTTTTAGGTATCTGTGAAGTTATCTTCTATCCTCCATGAAAAAAAAAAATGAGGCTTTTGGCCAGTTTCATCAATGTATCATTTTTATATAGCTAATATTTCTTATACATTCATTCTAAGGTTTAATAAAGATTCATATATAGGTTTTGAATAATTTAATTTGAAGCCATTAAGTGGACCTAAGTTCCTCCTCATCCACAACCTCAACGGGAGATCTGTCATTTGAGAATCTGTTGTCATCAACTGTCATTAATATGGGGCAACTTAACGTCATCTGTGGTGCTATCTTCTGCACTTCATTAACCACCATGTATGGGGAATATACCAGGCTTCTGTAGGATTTATTCATCATAACTCTCTGCAGACTTAGCAAGTCTGGTTCAACCACTTTCTGAAGCTATTCCTGGCTGTGACCTCATACGCGTTAAATGATGAGGTTTTGTTCTGTTTTTATGTTTGCTTAATTTTTTTTTTTTTTTACAGGGACACTGCTGAAATCATTCCTTCCTCTTGTTAAGGGGTGTGTTGTAGAAGGAGATCTTCAAGGAGATCTGAGTGCTATATTCATACAATAGACAGGAACAAGTTGTTCCAGTGACAAATACAAAAGATGAATGTTAGGATAACCTTTGTGATAAAGACTCCAAGTGAATTTAAATAAGAACAACAAAAAAAGAGAGGGGTCAGACAAAAGGCAATGAGATAAATTTTCTCATGTCCAAACATGCAAAATTGATTGTCCTTCAGAGATTTAAATTAATATGGATATTTCAAATGTGGTAACCAACTGCAAAAGGAGGGAGGGAGAAAGAGGCTATTTCTGCCCTCCAAAATGGATACTGACAAAGTCAAGGAGTGAACAACTGTAAGTAGCTCTTGAGTTAGTATTCCCTGCTCCTAACTCCAGGTGTTAAGCTATGCCAGCAGATGCTGATAAACACTAACAAAAAATGGACCTTTTTAACAGTTACAGATGTTCTCAAAATCCAAGTTAGTAACAGTTACAGTATTCCAGATTTTGTCTCTGTTAACTAGCAGAGAACAGATATTCTTGCAGCATACTTTTCTTAGCACTACATACTTAACAGAAGTTAATGAGCAATTGTGAGACAGCTTTGTTTTCACAGGGTGCAGTGATTGATGCTCCATTGCATTGTCCCACCACAGCCACTGTGTTTTAATTAAAAATATCATGCTACAGTAGTACTTGAAAATATGCAGGTTTAAGCCACTGTGATTTCTTCCATACTCTTGGCCTTGAATTAAACAAACAATAAAACCCCTCCATTATCAGACTGGAAGGACTGACATATTTCTGTACTCGGCTTTGAAAAGGCAATTTTTCTTGACATTGTGAACACTGGATCTCAGCTTCATTGTTGGTGCCAAATATTCTGACAGAGCAAAGGCAGGAGTTGAGCTCGTATATCAAGAACACTATAGTTTCTTCATAAGATCCTCAAATTGTAAAATACCTGAGAAAAGAGTAACTGCTTTTCTTCTCCCATATAAGTTTTGTTTTCACCTTGGAGAAGATGTAAATGCTGAAAGACTAAGTTCTTCAGATATAGTACAGAGTAAAAATTGAAGAGAATTTTGTTTGAAATGCCACATAAACTAGGAATATCTCAGGAATAATTTGAGGATCACAATGACATATAGAATTTTCTTAAAGAAAATGCATTGTATTAATAACTAAAGACAAAGGATTAAGTAATACAGTGCCATAAAAAATTCTTAGGCATATTTGGGAATATGGAAACCCATTGATATTTCAATTGCCTGTGTGAAAACTCTATGATATATAGTAGAAATGAGATGGAATTTTACTCCATACCACTAGCAGCCATGCTCAGCTTTTACACAGCTTTTGCACACATGTTCTGGAAGTGTAACAAAATGGATGGTGAGTTCTACAGCTGTCCTACACATCCAGGTAGACAGGCTTGCTTTTCTTCTTCTCTTCCACATGCATCCCTACAGGGTTATCCTGCCCTGGAGTCAGGACAAAAACCTGTTGGGGGAAACCTGAAGTTAGACCACAATAGGCCACAAATGAAAGCCTAGCCAGTCTCCTCAGGCCTCCAGCGTGAGCTGGGAACCCCAAGCTGCTTTAATAATCAAGCATATTATTTTCTGGGAAGATGCCTGGTGTCAGTGCAATTGTATTCAGTCAGTGCTAAGTTGTAAAACAGCTTTATCAGGGGCACATGCAGGTCTAACACAACACATGTGATCTACGTATAAGGTTATAAAACCAGTAAGCTCTTTATGCCTACAACAGAAATGCAACAGTGGTATCAACAGGTAAATAGATAATATATAACTCTCCCCTTCCCTAAAGCTAACAGGAATGCTTTGCATGATGTGTTCTACTGCTGAATATTTTTTCTACACTCTTTTCTCTTATTTTCTGACACCTCTAAGGTGAAAAAGTTTTCTGTGCCCCAAGTGGTCTTCTCCATGCCACCAAAGTATCTCTACTCAGGCAGTTAAATAAATAATGGTATCCCCAGCCTGGCTGATGAACAAACAGCACAGGACTGCAGGCAGAGTGTAAATTGCATATTTACCAAGGACTCCCATAATAGTTCAGTTTTCTAATAAATTAGGTATGCATAAGCTTTACTTACACAGATTACCCCAGATCCCTTTGCCTACTCTCTGTCTCCTTGACCAACTGGAGAAAAGTCTGGTAAAAGCTATTTTGAAACAGCTCCTCTGAAGGAGCTATATTTGATTCTCCTCTGAATCACCAACTCCCTCTTCCCACAGATCCTCCAGCATAGCTTAGGTGGGTTATGGACCTATGGTCCTGCTTGTGCCCCAGATTCGGCAGGACACCTCCCCTAGCAAGGCACTGTTGTGTTTCCTCAAGCTAGAGTCTCCACACCTGGTGACTGCAGCAGTAACCCTGGCTGATGGGTCTTCCCCATGGCTCTGACTGTGCCAATACCACTACTTTTGCAGCTGGTGTGTGAAACCTCATCAGTGAACTGGTCTGCATGTGTGTGTTTCTAGCCAACAGAGACATTGCTGAACCAGTCCTTGTAAAGTCCCCACAAGAGGTGATATGAATACAGCTCAGGAGGCTGACCAGAGAATGACTGAACAGTGAGAAGTGAGAGGGGCTGAGGGAAGGGCTTCTTGAACTAGCAGTGCTGATGAGGTTTGACAAATAACTACGTTCCCGATGGCAAAGAGGTTGCCTTGTTGTCAGCTGTCCTGGGTGCCACAGGCTCAGCTCTTCTAACCCAGAAGTGGCTACTTTGCCATTTGCAAATGCCTGTTGGCTTTCTGCCCCTAAACACCCTATTTGTGTATATGCAGACCTAGGATGAATGCAAATATATGTGCATTAACTTTCCAAATTCCATTCCTACCATCACTTACACAGAAATAATTTTAGCTTTTAAAAAATGTGATTCATTTAGAATGTCTATCTGTTTTTAACACTACCACTTTCAATATAAAATCTTTGGTAAGGTCACCAGGTGCCCCAGTTTCACCAGTGACCCAGTTTCATGATGACAGTCACAGAGATGGTAAGGTGCCCTGGTTTTTAAAACTATTGGAGAGCCTTCTGCCGTCTTGGGTGCACAATCATTAAGAATTTGCGAAAGAGAAAAAGAGGATTGTCACAGGAAAGAAAGGAATTTTAAAATGACAGCAAAGTAAAATACTAATTTTGGTTTCTTATTGACAGTGAATCAAGCTCTCTCTGATCATTTACTGTTATGTTTATCTGCCATGCCACATTGTTCATATTAATAAATATTTCAACTGAAAATCAGATTTAAGTGAACTGTAATTTTATTCACTGTCAAGATGTGTAGTTAGAGCTGTCAAGAAAGCTATTAGATTTTGTTACACATGATTTTATTTTTCCTAATGGTACTGTAGAAACTGAAACCAAGGCACCAATCCAATCCATCTTTTGCTTTGCAATGAAAATCATCTTAATATTTTTTTTTTTTTAATAGTAGTTAATTTACATCACAATGTGCTAGGCCAAAGAATTGCTTGTTCTTCCCCAATTTCATCTGAAAGGTGAGTGAATCTAAAATAGTGAGTGAATGGTGCCAAGGCAAGTGATCAATGGTGTCAGCCTCCATTTTCCATAGCTAGCTCCAGGTATGATTGCTTTAAGTCCCATCTCAAGTTGTGGGCTTTCAGTACCTTCCTGCCCACAGTCAAGTTCATAAAAGTTAAACCCAAAGGGATGTCAAGAGGAAAACAAGAGTCAAGAACATAAAAGGCTGAAAAAGGCTATTGGTTTTGGAAACAGCAGCAAGCTCTACTTAGTCATGGTTGGATTTAAATAGCTTTTTAGATGACGACCATGCTTCTGTTCAAACATCTTCATCAGAGCTATGAAGCAACACATTTGAGCCAAGAAAGTAACATCTGGCATTCAAAAATTCAAATATCCTTGAAATTATATACAACAGCAAACCTCATTCCTCTTTTTGCTCCTGTCTTTGTTTAACACTTTCTCTGCCAGTCAAGGACAATAATTATCAGGTTTGTGGATTCTTTACTGAATCCCTTAAATCAGTTCTTTCAAACTGGTGTATGCTTTCACTGTCTCCACTTACACTGGGATAATATAGCAAAATTCAGTCCTCTTCTGCCAAAGCCATGCCTTTATATCACTCTTGATCAAGCCAAAGCCCAATGGAGACAACAAAGTGGAACAAAATCTGCCATTCTTTCTTTTTTTTTTTTTTAATAGAAAATGCATTGATGACAATGTGATCTTTTAAAATACATAATATGTTATAGTTCCATGCTTAAATAAAACCATACAGCTTTAGCATGTTTTTGTGCACTTTATTTCTTAATTTCATCTCTCAATAGGTCCTGCGTGTTCAGAGCCAATCACTTTGAATGCTTTCTGAAGGGAATTTGGTTAGATCCTCACATTACAAAACAGATACTGTGCATGTCCAGGAGTCCTGCAAGCAGAGTGTAATCTCTTTAAATATGTTTCTTTAGATGAAAAAGAAAAAGAAAAACACAGCTCACCCCATGGCTCTTGCTCTGAAAGGGAACAGTAGTGTGCTGCTTGTACCCATTATAGTGCACTCTGCACAGGCTGTTTCATTAAAACCTTTCATCCTCCTAAAGGGGGAGGTGAAACTGAATCTAGGAGATAAAAATCCCACAATAACTGCACACAATTTAGCTCCCAAATGGGACCTAACATGATTAAAATAATAAGCATCACACTGTGCTCAACAGCACTTCAACTAGTGTAACTAGGATATAAAATATTAAACATCTATCCAACAGAAAAATTTTGAATTAAAACTGAAACAGCAAGTCTGGGAGAGCATTACAGTGTGGGGTAGACTGCTGTCAGTCTAAATGCACTGCTAAAGATGGGAAGGGCTTACTGACATGGCTAAGGACTGGCTAAAAATACAGTCCATGCCTTCTTTCAGAGAAAACTCCATGATGCAAAGGTTGATCTCATAATTGAAAAACTTCCAGCTATTTCCATGAAACTTCAATGAAGTACTAAATCCTGAGGTTTTAATGATGCCACTCATTAGATCCTTGCCTAAATGCTGAGATGGCCACATCCTCTGGCTCCCCTAGGGCAGCTTCCATCCCCTGGGCTAGAGGGCTGGGGCTGCAGCGACAGCTGTCTCAAGACACTAGGTCAGCTGGCAGCAGTTTTCAGGAGGTATGACAATTGTTGGGAAATATTGAGAAAGAAATGACAAAACAGCATCATTATCATGGAACAGTATAGATCTGTAGGATGTTTGCATTTTGAAAACTTAGTAGAGATCTTAGGTCTCTGTCTCAGAGGAGATAAAGTAGTAGTAGAAAAGATATGGTAAAGGCAACAAGAAGGGACAAAAGATGGGAGTGGCTTTAAATGAGTAATGACTAAAGAGACTAAGAGGTCACCAGATGGGAAATTGAGAGGGACAGAGTGCAGGTAATATGCTGTGTGACCTGAATGTCATCAAGGAATGGATTTTCCCCATCTCTTTCAGTGCAAAAAACATGGGGGATTTAATGGAACTACCACGTGGCAGATTTAAAACAAGAAAGACGAGACTGTTTTTCACATGTTGAGTACATAAACCATGAATCTTACAACTGGATGTGGTGGGGTTAAAAGTTAACATGAGGTCAAGAAGCAACTGGACAAATCAAGGGCGCAAAAAATGCATTAGTGTCTACCAAAGGCAAAGACCATGTTTCTGTTCAGGAAGTCTCCAAGCCACAAGTTGCAGAAGACTGGAAGAGTATTTTGAGAAAGTATTTTTGAGTGTGTTAATATTGCTTAATAATTGTTCATGTTAAATTTTTGTACTGCTTTTATGTCTCCACCCCTCTTGGGCACTATGGAAGATGCAGGACTGGCTAGAATTTTCTTGCCCTAACCCTTCTTACAATTTTATGTTGAATATATTAAAAATGGAACTAGAAAGATGTAAAAATGAAGCCCATAGTTTAAACTATGGGGAAGATACACTAGGAGACTTTTATTGTTGTTTAAATTATATCCCATGATGGCTCTTTGTGAAACTTATCTTTCACAGTTTCAATCATCCTGGGGTCAGCAAAAAAAAATAGAATTCTTTTGCAGTCAGTGAGTGCTGTAAATAATTTTCTCTGGATGACTGGCTCTCTGGAACATCCACTATTGCCTTTGACAATTCACTCATCTCTTTGGGAAGAGAAACCATTTCCGATGTATTAAGTTTTGCCTGATATAACGGCTCCTATCATATGTCAATTATGTTTTTTATCACATGTCAATTACGTTTTCTATCACATGTCAATTTTGACTTCTCTGGCAAACTGAAAACTGTTGATTAACAGTAAATTCATCCATAAATACATGGAATGCACTCCGGTATATACCAAGAAACACTTTTTCTATAAAACCATCACAAATAATACTATTTCATCAGACGAATTTAGTCTCTCTGGTTCCAGAAAAATAGTATGTGTCATGTAGAAAATGCAAATGTGGCCGCTGTCGTCAGGTTATATTAATGTGATACAATGATGATAGGCTTTGCAGCCCGCACACCAGACCTGTAATGACAAGCAATCTCCAAGTATCTTCTGTTGTCATTTTAAGAATGAAGGTATAAATTTAAAGGTCTGAGTGTTACTTGAACTTAAGCAGAAATCTATTTTCTCTAGCAGGATTTATTCTTCTGATTTATAGCATAGATTCAGGCCACTGTGCCTTTCAAAACATCTACTTCTTTGCATTGGACTTCAAACTATGTAGCTACATTGCCTGTAGCTACAGCATGGATTTTTATAATTTTTCTTGCTTTCTATAATAGAATGGGTAGGTTAATAGTACCTGCAACAGTTCAAGTTACCAGGCTTTTGAACTGGCTGAAATGATCTATAACTGGCCACAATATAATTTTTATACACAAACATTAATAACTTTTATGACAGCAACTCTCTATTGAATCTTAAAGGAAGAAACAAAGTATTGTTTGCTGTAATTATCATTAACCAGTACATTAACTAGACTGGGACAAATTTTCTTATTCTTATTGTTCCACTAGAATTCAGAAACACCTGAGTCTCCATTTTGATGTGAAAAAGTTTTTGGGAAAGGAGTAAAAAACCAGCAGCAACAACAACAACAACAACAGCAACATAAATAAATTCCAACTGTCTCATTTGTGTATCTTTGCTTTGTGTCACTGAGGAGTGGTAGGCAGAAAATACTTTGTACACTGTGCCCTTTATGGGATGTGAATTGGTTTTCTTCCATTTAAGAAAACTGAAGTGTGCTGTAGAAAAAAGAGGTAAAACAATTTCATACACTGATGAATTTCCTAGGGTTTTATTTTTGGAAAAATAATCTCCATTTCTACAGAAGGTTAAAGTTATGCAGGAAGCAGCTGATACTCAGAAAAAAACTAGTGATTTTTTTTCAGAGACTAGTTCTGCCTTTTCCTTAGTGATTTTTAAAATTTATTTATTTATTTTAGTCCTCTTATGAGTAAAAATCCCCGGAGAAGAAAAAATAGGTAACTAATTTGTGCCAAGGTTGAAGAAAAAATTAATGTGAAAAAATAATTAGAATCTGCAGCTTCTCCTTGAGTTGCATTCTTCTTTTAATGATCATGCATCAGAAAGACACATTTTCTTCAGCTGTAGTAAACCCCTCATTTCTGAAGATGTGAGAAATCCAGTACTTTTTCTTTTAATCATTAACTGTACTGATATCAGAAACCAAGCAGAGAACATGAGGAAGGAATATTATGATATGATTTTTATAATAATTTTTCAGATGAGAAGTATTTGAGAAGATACAGAAAGCTGCTGACTTCTGCAATCTGTGTAAGCAGTTGCAAGGAACAATTTCCACCCTAAAAATATTGTTGAGAACAACTATCTAAAAAAAAATTGCCTGATATTCTGCTGAAGCATAAACAACATAGCCATCTTTAAAAATTAAATAAACTTTTGCTTCGGTGAATTGGAATTCATTGTTAATCTCAGTGGGGTCTGGACTGCAAACATAACCTTCATGAATCGAATATCAGACTTCCTGAAGACAAGGATGTTTAGCATACTCGGTAATTTTTCTGACATGCACCTATTTGTCTGGTTTTGTTTGTCTTGCTCTTGATGTCTGTTCCCATTCTTCTCACTTGATTCCTTGATATGTAGTGTGGTTTGTACTTGACACATGCTAGCAAATTATAATGTATCACATTTTAATGAAGTGCATTTATGGAAAGAGATGGACAGAGCCACAAGGAAGAAGAGTGTGTGGAGAACAGACTGACTGGTATGACTGTGCGTCTGTCATAGGCAAATCAAGGCATCCCAGAGCAGAGAACTGAGCCTTTGGAACTCAGGAGACTCAGAAGTGGTGTTCTACTGAATGGGGGACTTATCCAACAAGGGAGCAATGAATAGCACTCAGCAAGTCTTTGGCCACCAGAGAGCAAAGACAGAGTTTGCATGGGAAGTTTGTACTGTCCACCACCTCCCATTGCTAAGAAAGGAATTTTAGGGTCTTGTTCTAAACTGTCACCAAAACATGAGCTTTTCCCCATGGCAGCACTTCGAAAAGTAGAGGTGTCTGGCCTGGACACCACTGCAGCTTCTTCAAGCAAGACCCTTGGAGGTGTCTCACTTCTGCAGCTGAGTCACAACCTCCATACTGTGGTGGTGGCTGGGAGAAGATTTGCATAGAAAAACTGTTGTCCTAAAACTCCAAGCCAGAAGAAGCACTGCTTGGGGCTCATGGTACAAAAGTGTTAAAATTCATGGCCTAGTGGAATGAGACCCATACCTAGGGAAGAGCTATTTCAAGGCTGCACATGCACCAGATATATTCAAAAACTCACCAAAACCACACAGACGTCTGCATTTTGTAAGAAAAGATACATGTTTCCCACCTGATGAAGTCTTACTGGAAGAAATTTAACAGGAGGTGTTCCTCTCAGGATAGTCTGCCTCAATGTAATTTACCACAATTTCAGATGGGTTGCAAAGGCTCACAGGGCAGCTCTGCTAAGGGAGAACATCTTGCATGGAAGGTGAGTGAATCTTTGAGAGAACTCCAAGACTCAACAACCCTCTGAGAAAAAATGTGACCTGAATTTTAACTTTAATGTCAGATTATACAGAGGCAAATTCTGTGTAAACTTTGATCTAAAACATGTTAGACAGCATAACTCTCCATAGGCTTCATTATTTAAATAAAAATACACAGATATATGGTATAAACAAAGATATATGAAGAAATAAATACTAAAATAAATTCTTACTTAAATGTTTATTTATCGAGAGAGACAAAGGTGACTTTCACATACCTGTATAAAAAATCTGCACGATCTATATACATACATGCATACAGATATGTGTATATATACATATAAAAGTATATATATTCACAAATGAAACAATCTATTTGTAGTTCTTTTAGAGCAGACATCACTACCTAAGTGCATTAGCATACTGTCAGTAAAAGAAGTAGACAGTTGCATTCACTTTTCCTGGAAGTTGAGAGATGCCTGATGAACCTTTGTGACGTGTGACAGGCCAAGGCATTAGCAGCTCTGTGTGATACCAGCTCTCCTCTCTTGGCTCAAAGTGATGCTGGTACTTACTAAGCGAGTTCTGCAAAGCAGTTATCACAGGGATATAATGAGGGATTTTTGTTTATCATTGCATGGACCTCTGAAGACAGAGGGCTGAATTCCTCCTCTGCCATAAAGGAGTTCAGCCTCATCATCTGGCCATTTCAGTGGTAAAACCATCTGGATTGCTGAGGAATACTGCAGGTATACTATATTAAAATATTTTTCCCCATTACATGGAATTCTGTTGGATGATTTGAGTCACAACCCATTGTACTGAGGTTTTCCAGATATGCTATATATATAAAGTGAGTAGACAGCTGTCTGAATTTACACATATCAGAATGTTTTCTGCTTTCTTTGATGAAGATACCCTGTATGACATTCTAACTAGCTATCAAACATTTGCCTTTTTTCCTAGTGGTTTCTGCACAAAACTCTATGTGCTTCTTATCTATGCACCTGTCAACCTGCTTATCATAGTTCTAAAACCTGTGTCATTCCCATGGAAAATGGTTTTCAACATTAGGAACGATGAACACGAGAAGTAGAAGCATACGGGTGGCAGGATTCTCTTCCTTGATGTGCTCCAGTCAGAGCAGGAATGCAGTGTCTTATGGGAAGTACTGTTAGGATGCTATAGTCAACGAAAGTACCTGGACAACAATGACATAATCAGTGCCCATTCATTTTAGACACTTATTATTCTTCATCACAGGCCTTGCTAATTATTGCTCTCAGCAGCAAAGCCACAGACATTTTGTAATGGGATATATTTTTAACACTGCATGTGGGAAATACACCTATAAATCCTGAAATCTGCTAATGAAGTCCATAGCCTGGATTTCCTTTGTGAGTTGATGCTGTGGCTCAGTGGGAACACAGAGAACTAATTGTCATCGGTTTACACTTCCGCCTCCCCCCCACTCCCCGCTTTTGTTACTATAGTAACAAAACAAATGCAACAGTTGAAGAATATCTTAAATAAAATAATGGATTTAATGAAGACAAAGAGATCAATGTAGCTTCTGCAGAAGGCATGTTTAAATCACGGCAATATCAGGACCTGAAGAATTTTCCATTTTGGTCCGTCAGACAATTTCAGATACGAATCAGATGGTGAATTAAGATGGTCAACTGTAAACCACTGTCCTAGTTATATGTAGTAAAGCATAATGCTTGGGATGCAACTGGACTGATATTCATAGAGCTCAGGGAATCCTTTGCCCAAAAGAGCTCTTAGCAATGACACAATAATAAATCTGGGGGATGAAGATGTAGTCCTTTGCAGCTCACAGAGTGGCACAATGAAAGTAGTTCTACTGCCAAAGGAGGATACCAGGAATTCTTTTCTTTAGGAGAATTTTTCTCCCATATGATGGTCTACTTGACTGGAGAATGATGAAAGCAGAGGAGTGCATATGCTTGGAGCTTGCTCCCTTCAGGTGATCTAGCCAATGAGATATACAAATCCTCTATGCCAACACATGTTCTAGTATCTGAAGTCAACATCAAGTGAAGACAGAAAAATTAAAAGCTTCTCTGCTCTGTATCTGAGAGATTAAGTGAAGTCAGACCTTGGGTAGTTTATTTGCAATAGTTATAACTGGAAATGCATTTATTTAGGTTATTACGAAAATTATTTTGAAAAGGTAATGCACTACTCATTTGGGCCTTTTGTCCTAACTCATACATGAACAATATGCCACACAAAGTAATCTATCTAAACTGATGAAGAATCAATAATGTTTCTGCATTCTTTGTACTACTTTGAAATTATCTATGATTAGGATCAAACTCATTGAATTGCTCATGGGTACCTGGAAAAAACACACCTGTTAGAGTACCATTCATAAGTATCTTATCATGAAAGAATGAGACATAGGAAGTGCATTTGTATTTTTCTACAGCCACACAGTACTCTTCCTAATGTAATAATGACTTTCTATATACCATATATATTGTATATACACCATATATATTGCATATATTGCCACATATGCAACTATTAATTTTAGAACTGCAATTACATTTAGTGTTTTGAGAGAGCTCTGTTGGGCATTCTGTTATACTCCTAGTTTCTGCCTTTTGTTTGAATATATTACTTTTCAATAATTTACTGTGAATTTTTGGGTTTGTTTTTCTTTTTCTTTTCCTCAGGAAATCACCATTTATTGACGAGATTTAGTAGCAGATCTTGTTTTATGGATAGCATGTGCATTCTGCTTCACTAGAGCCTGCATGCCCTCTATTAACATGCTAGTTGGGCTAGTTGGAGTAGGATCTAATGACAGCTTTCTCAGTCTGAAAGAAGTGGTCTGAGATGCCCATGTTGTTGCCCATGCCAACCTCATGAAGTTCAACAAGGCGAAATGCAAGGTCCTCCATCTGAGTCAGAGCAATCCCAAGCACCAATATAGGCTGGGCAGTGACTGGCTTGAGAGCAGCCCTGAATAAAAGGACTTGGGAGTGTTGGTGGATGAAAATCTCAACATGAGCCATCAGTGTGCTCTCGCATCCCAGAGGGCCAATCGTGTCCTGGGCTGCATCAAGAGAAGCGTGGCCAGCAGGTCGAGGGAGGTGATTCTCCCCCTC
>WTSP01025584.1:43372-54326 GCA_025331215.1 Actenoides lindsayi | reverse complement strand
CACTGGAACAGGTTGCCCAGAGAGGTGGTGGAAGCCCCATCCTTGGAAGTTTTTAAGACCAGGCTGGATGGGGCTCTCAGTAACCTGCTGTAGTGGGAGATGTCCCTGCCCATGGCAGGGGGGTTGGAAGTAGATGATCTTTAAGGTCCCTTCCAACCCTGACGATTCTATGATTCTATGACAGAGCCAGGTTCCTCATGGTGCTACAGGGCAGGAGGACAAGAGACAGATGTCAGAGATTGAAAAAAGAGAGGTTCAGCTTGGATGTAAAGGGAAAACTTTCCCCTGTGAGCAGTAGAGTAGGATGTCCAGAGGCTGTGTCATCTCTGTCCTTGGAGGATTTCAAGCCATGACGGGGCCAAGGCCTCAGCAGCCTGATCTGACCCTGAAATTTTCCACCTTTGTGCAGGGGGTTGGATTAGAGACCTCCTGTGCCCCCCCCCCCAGCCTGAATTATCCCACCTGAAGAGAAGGCCATGCCACTGCCTTGTTAGGATGGAAACACAGATGATACCCTCATGTAGGAAAACAGGGATAGCTTTCATGGGGACTCCCATCCATGTGTTAGGGTGGGATTGCTTCTGCAGAGCTCTGTACTGCTTGAGAGCTCCAAAGTCAGAGCTAGACTGGAGGTCATTAAGCTGAGCTATGTTGTTTATATACAATTCCCTCTGAGTATCAGTGGGTAGATATGTTAGCTGGCAATATTTCTCACAATGAACTGGGAGGAGGAGGGGAGGTGGGGGGAAGGTAGAGAAGGGACAGGTGGTAATCAAATACAAAGATAAAAAAACCAAAGCTCCAGTGCTGAAAAGGTGTTTTCCAAATGTCTTGCATCCATATCTCCACTTTTTCAAAGGAAAAATTCCCATCTCTTACCCAGACTTTTTGCTCCTTTGGTTTCCAAACATGAACATCTTAAAAACCCTTACAGACATTCAGTCCTTCTCTACTTCTGGATTTGTTCTTTAATGTACATCAGATGAAGTCCTGCTTCCACTCACTGAATTTCCCCTGATTTCTGCAGTCATAATCATACCTAGCTCTTGTGAGCTAGCACATTAGTACAAAAGCAGAGAATAAGATACATTCATAGTTTGGCCACACAGAATTTGGTGGCTTAGGAGCAGCATCCTAACTTTTTACACAAGAAGCTACTAATGGCAAAGTAGAAAAAAAATCCGTGAAATATCTCTGGAAGAAAGTTTTATTTGTGATCTGTTTTCCTTCACCAAATTAGATGCATGACTAGATTATCCGTGAATATTTGCCCAAATCAGGTTTTCATAAAAAGAATGTTACCAATTTCAAATAATATTTCAATTTGTGTCTTATTTTATAAAATCTACTTTTTTTTTTCATTTTTTTAAAACCACTTAAAAGTCTATTAAGTTAATTTATTCTTGCTAAATAATTTATTGTATCATGGAAGTACTAGGAATTATCACTGTGTTTGAAGTGGTATAACTAAATAGTGGAACACTGCAATGCAAGTGTAAAATACTTTGACTTACAAAGAAAAATCAAATATTCAAAGATTTATTAAGTAGCTGCTGTCTTTGTTTTAAGATCATATTACAATGTCATCATTATTGTAATCATGATTACTTAGACATTATCTGGTTCAATATCTCCGTATTGTGAAATGAAGAGAATTTCTCAAACAACACTTGCAAATATCATTCTTACAGGACTTTTTGAATTGTCTGTTATTTGGTTTCAGAAAGAGAAAAAAAAATCCAGCAAAATAGAGATTCTAAGGGTCTATTGTCACTGGTCTTGAGAACGGTGCTTGAAATATCTCTATGCCTTCTATGGAAATGGGAATAACACTGTTGACATTAAAGCTGCTTCTTTATCTCAGAGGGGTGTAGTGGAAGAGAGACCAATAAGCCTTGAAAAGAGTTTTGCAATTGTTTGTAATAAATGCAGGAAATGTGAGGGGAATGGAAGTTGTTCTGCTGTGTACCTTAACAGCAAAAGTCCTCTTTATCCAGAACCTTTTTTGTGCAGTTAGTAATTAGCAGTTTATTATGCTGAGAATGAATTGCTTCTTTCTGACTTCTAACCAGTCTAATTAAAGCCAGTCATTAATGTAAAGACTCTGTATGAAAGAGACGCTTCATACCTGATCAAACAATTATTTTGGAAGATGCCGATCCTCTTATTACTATTCAGGATATTTTCAAGTTGATTGGATATGTAGCAATGGCACAGCATATTAACAAAGTAATGGAGATGAATGGCTATGAAGTTTAAAATTATATTTCTGCTCTGTTGCTTGAATCAAAACAATACAAAAGTGTCTTGTAGTCATGACAGGAAGTATTTGTAAAATTAGCAGGTAGTTCTCATTGTTTCCAATGGAGCTATCAGGTTTTTAATGAAAAAAAAAATAGTTTGAAATTTCACAGTACATCAGTACACATTACAAAGCATGTTATCACTGTATACACTGTATCACTCATGATTGCACAACTTCATCTTTTATGGCTTGCTAATTTTCCTGAAAAAGGAAGAACTAATATATTATTTTGTTTTCTGCCTGTACAGATATAACTAGATCATTCATAGATATATTTCCTATGTATCATAGTTTGTTTGCTGTCAGGCAAGAAGACCACTCGAGCAGTGAGGTTGTTCTCAATGTCAGTAAGGCTGTCTGAGTTGGGACCCCAGGACTTCTGTGGCAGGATATGAGTGGGCAGGAATTAACCGTTTTGTATGGGGCATGTGTAGCATCTGAGTTTGGTGAGGTACTAGAATGGACAGGCTGAATGAAATGGAAAATCTTAACATTTGGTGAAATTAGATAAAAATATAATTGTCAGAAGAAAGTGGCAATGGCCATGTTTTGTATATGATAAAGGATTATGACTCCTTTCAAGGCTTCTACACAAGCAGCAGACTGTTCATATGGCACAAGGATTTCTCCAGACATCTCCTTGGGTACGTGTTATCCAGAAAGGGAAGAAAATGGGAGAAAAGAGGCAGGATCTGTACTTGCAGAGGGAAGTGGTCTATGCACAACTGGTCTGAAATACCTGTTTAGGTACTTAATACATCCCTGCAGCTGGAGTTCATGTCCTATGGAGCTCAACTTGCCCACATGTAAACTGGCACCAGCCTTTAGAATAAGTTTTCAGTAGCTAAGGTTTTGACATACACTCTCACTAGTTTTTTGTTTCTCTTTCAAGTTAATGCAAAAAAACTGACACAAGTAAAGAGAATGATACATAGATTTAGATAGTCTACTTATCTTTGGTAAGGTGAAACAGCTGAATGCCCAAGTGAACAATCAGAACAAAAACCTTCAAAAGGATATAATCTTTATGCTGCGGGCATTAAACAAATATCAGTCAGTAGGAATTAGGGAAGGACTTCCCCTCTGAGCAAATAAAGTATCCATTCTGTGGAGTTTATTACTAGACCTTCATATAAACCATCTGCTACTGGTCACTGTCAGATCTAATGGTATTACATATAAAAGCCATGAGGTTAGATCCTGAATGCTTACACTCATTTTAATACTTTCTGATAAAAGAAAAACTAATGCAGGAAGCAATATGACTTTACTTTTGACAACTGATCAGTGATTTTAATTCAGTAAAGTAATAGCAGTGATCAAAGTTGTGAAGATTGTTTTTAGGCTGTCTGATCCCATTGTCTACCCATATCAAGTTCAAGACACTTCCCAAACAGCAGTATCTTGTCAGTTGTGCATGTACATTATTTCTGTGTTCTGAATCTAGTCTAGAATAATCCTTTGGAATACAGAAAGGATCAGCATAAGTATTGCTTAGAAGGCAAATTAAATATTCAAAAGCTAAGCACTTACCAAAAATAAAGTTGACAAATCTGTGTCCAGTTTGAAGCAGCCCCAGTGCCTGCTGAAAGTGAGGTAAAGGTTATCTGGAAGATCACAAAAGAGCAGACTGTAAACTGCTCAGCATTCCTGAAAACACAGAATTATCACACTGGCCAGTAGACACCCATTTGTTATATGAGAGGTCCAAATTTACATCTGATCCATCCCACTTCCCTGGTTTCATGTGTGTGTCCTAACTCAAGGACCATTTACTATTTTGTGATTAGACCTGTGCCTCTGAAAAGATTTCTGTTCTGTGCATGGAAAATGTTAATGTTTCCTGAATTTATTTTGAGGGTGAGGGACAGGATTTATTAATAGCATTAGACAAATTCTTTGCAAAAAGTTTTAGTTCTGATAGACTACTGCTTTCCAACAGAATAAATGATCTGTTGAAAATACCATATACATAATAATAGGTAGTTACACCAGAAATGAAAATTTAAGTAGATCAAGTAGATGAAATTCTGTTGAAGATCCATGCTGAAACAATGCACAAAGGGCCAAGGATATCAGTATGAATATCTCTAGCAGTGTTGTTGTGTACTATATTCTTTATAGAACAAACATGGCTTTTAGAACCTAATCCTGGATTCATTTAAGTAAATGGTAGCTATCTGCTCATTTAAATAGTAAATGTTCCCAAAGAAATATCTTAAAGACCATTTTGCCTTCACACTGTCCCAGTCCATTCTAATTATCATCCAATATCAGCTGATAGTTTCCACCAATAATATTAACTGAAACAAGAAATGAAAAAATGAGATTTTAGATGGTAAGGATCATCCTTGCAGTCTCATGTCCATGATCTAAGTCCTACTTGGGTTTCACCACTATCAGACATGAATGCACTTTCTTTGTAGAAAGAATACCCTCATCCTTCCTAAAAGGCAGGTTCGTGTGCACAGATGGGGTTATACTTATTCAAATAATCTGTAGCTCTATTCCCATTGTTCTGTCTTTCAAGTGTCTTTCAAGGGCATTTTCTCATCATCTTCTCTGCCTCTTTTTCTCTGCTTTCCATTTTCTGTGGATGAGATTGGATCCTCTGCTTGAGATGTAGCATGCTGGCTTTCATCATTAACAAATTACAGTTTTCAAGATTTGTTTGAGTGTGCTACTGGACATTATTCACTGACGATGCTTTCACTTAGATTTCGAAAAGTTCTGAATGCGAACTAGTCACTGTAACCTCTGTTCAGAGATCTCATTGTCCTCTTCTCATACAGATGTCTACAGTGGAGTGGAGTTACTCTCTAGAGCTGTTACTTCTTCCCAAGAACTAGGTCAAGTAAAAAGGGTCCATTTGATCTGACTTACATAATTGCATTGCTGATCATTATAGTCAAGTGAGATGAAACTTGCCTCAAAAATTTATGGAGGAGATTCCTGAGCTGAAGAATTACTTGGTATATTGGCTATTCAGTTTGATATATTCTGTTTGGCTCCACTGATCATACGTCACATTTATGTTCACAACTAAGTATACTTTATAGACTTGGATTTCCAGGGTGAGTAACCTTAATTAAAATATGATAACAATTTTCTTCCATATTTTGCTATTTATTTCCAATCTGGTTTTTTTTTTTTTTTGGCCAACATTTCTACCATCCTGCATTTTGGAATATTCATACACAAAACACAAAAGAAGAGTGAGACTGCCAAACTGAATAAATTTGAAAATTAAAGCAGATATTTCTGAATATCTCTTAAAATATTATTCTCTCATTTCTCGCCACACTTTTACTTAGATAATACTGCTTAGAGACAGTCAAGTGCATAGATATTATGAGGTAATTGAGCTGCATGAAATAATCCTAACAGTGTAGATTCTATTGCAAGTCAACTAAGTCTTAGGGTTTCAGTTGAAGCTAAGAATATGTCCCAGAAAACATCCTCAGCAAAACAAAACCAGAGAAAAATAATCAGAAAGTGGATCTTCTGATGAGCTCAATTAAAGACTACTTTAATTTTCCAGACCTCGTTGCCCTGGCCACTATGGACGATGGAGAGAAACCGTTTTCTCCAGACATCAGTTCAGCATATGTAAATCTAGATTCTCACTCAGCAGAGGTTTATCAATCTGAAACACAGTCAGTAATTTTGAGAAACAAAAATCATGTGGAACAACGGTCCTCACAAGAAAAAAAAATTGTTTTAGCCCCTGGTTGTGCAGTCAATGTTGAGTAGGATTCGCTCAAAAGAAAAAGGTCTCAGTCATGTGCAGTATCATAATGTTTAAAAGTTGCAGAGTTGAATGTTAACATTCAGGTCCCTCATCACTCTTAATCACTTATAATTTCCAACTCTGCTGAGTAACGCAGTGTACATTTCCAACTTCTTGTTTCTGCTGGATCTTCCTAGTCTCCAGCAGACCAGCTAATGTAGTTTGGATTCCAGCATTCATAAAAGTAAGAAATGGTAGATATTTTCATTTTTTATGTCACTTTTAATGTTATTTTAGACTTAAATTTGGGAACATTAGACTGCTGATGCAGATAATATGTTTCTTACCTGTATGTCATGAGAGAAATGACACCCACTACTTAGTCTTCAAATATGCTAAAATCTAGTAGACATTTTCATCTGTTTATATAATAATGCCTTTATAGACAGCATATTTTATTTTTTTATATGAAGGAATAACAGCAACATATATGGATCTCTTCTGGCAGGCTTCTCAGCTTCCTTTATTAAGGCAATGATCGCCTTCAAAGACCATGCTTTCTAATTTACTGAAGGGTTGTTAGATTAAGATTTTACTATGGGGACATTAAGAAACATTTGTTTTGCAGGGTAAGCCAAGTGAAAGAACCATGACGCATCTTTGCATCTGCATGCCTGATTTAACATTCCAAATCCTGTTTCTTCTCTTACTGATGATCTGAAAATCTGTGTGGGTTCAGTCCAGGCATGAAATCCATTTTTGTGTTGTTCTAATAATTCAGTCCCCACCAAATCAGTTGCTTATAAGTAATCTGTACAGAAAGCAAAAAAGCAGTGTTGGTAGGTGCATATGATGCTGGTAGAAATGGACTAGATAGCCAACCATCACTCCAGAAAAAAAATCTGGTTTAGATGCAAATCACTTACTTTTATTGCCAATTTTAAAATAAACTGTGAATTTATGTAAGCTGGAGATATAAGTAATCACGTCATAATGCAGCATGTGTAAAGACAGTGCCTTAAAATTCACTGTACATGGAAATTTAAACATATTAATGTACACAAGATCTTTATGATGTATACTTCTGTAAGTAAATTTTACCAAGATAAAGTACACTATTAGCAGACATTTCTCAAGGGCAGGTTCTAAAAGCTTGAACTTGGCTGCACATAATGCATTCAAAAATGTGCAGTGAATTTGGAAGGGAAGGGATGCAAAATGTTCACTCTAGTTAAAATTCAGCATTATTATTACTTCATTGCCACAGCATCCTTGGTTTTAATGTCACTTCTCAGACAAATGCAGGAAGACATTTCCCTGCCCAAAGCACTTACCGAAAGCCTATGGCCATGATCCTGCCACTGATAGCACACAGGAGCAATGTTGTCTCTAAATGGAGTGTCCTTGAAGACAAAGGGTAATTTGAGGATGCATCAATCAGTTCATGAGCCCTCATTTCAAGTACTGTGAGCCTTAGACCTTAGTTTTGTTTCTACTAATCTCTTTCTGTTACCTTCAAGGGTTGCAAGATGAACCCAAAGTTATACAGAGTACAGATAAAGGAACAGAAGTGAGAGGTAGACAAAATACAAAGAAGGAGGACCCAGCATACTCCGTAAGCTCTCACCAGAGTCAGCCATAACAAAGTTTTTTTGGCAAGAAATCGAAGAATAATGGGCTAGAGATGGACTGAGAAAAGAATTTTGTTCTCATGGGAAATCTGTTTCAAACTATGTTTCCTTTCTAAATTGAAGCAAAAGTTGAAATTTTTTTATGGACCCATAGGAAATTCCATAGCATGTCAGTCCAGAAAAACAAGAGTTTTGTGTCTCCAAAAGATAAAAATCATAATATAGAACTCAAAATTATACTCAAATCCTTTTTAGTGTACATCAAAATGCAACAATCTAAATAAAACTAAGCTTAATTAATACAGTACTTATTTTCAATTTTATCACGGAAACATCATGAAGCAGGATACTGATCCTGACAGATTTGTGTTTCAATGGACAGCTGTCTCATCAGTAGGTTCAATACTTCTAGGTCTTGTAACAGTCACTGCAGATCTTCTTCTGGGTACATACAGAAAAAGCCATTTTCATCTCCTTTGTCAGTGCCATATTTGAGCATAAGAGCTCTCTGATTCATTACAGACTGGCCAAAGGTGGGCCTGGCTGTGCTGGGAACCAGCCCAGCCTGTGGGACATAGCTCAGTGGACTACCTCCAGTATGCCTGAGAGACACTGGGGCATGCTGTGATCCTTCATGTCACATGTGGCTTTCAAAAATCCTTTCTTAGAGACTATTCTAATGCAACTAAGATTGGTCCAGCAAAACAACTAAATGCTGGTGTATTTTAACTACCCTGTTACTCCTTACCCTGCAGTAAGTGCTCACTGCTCCCTACAGAGGAGACACTGCTACTGGTACAGCCAAGACCACTTTTAATTTCTATCTGATTCAATTTATTGTAGGAGTTTGGAGTGATTAACGAAATGAGCCTTTGTGCATACTGCTTGCTGGGTGCACCTGCATTAGTGTTTCTGCTCAAACTAGAATTGAGGTTTGGAAGTGAATCTTCTAATTTTCCCACCTATTGTGCCTTGGTTCTTGTCCAGAAACTATTCATAGAACTTAAACTCTTATTCTCAGGTGAAATAAAAACAAAAGAGAATCCTAAAGCACACTTCAGTGTTTTACTAGGGTTAGTCCAAAGAAAAGACCTCCTGAACTGCGTGTAGTTTGTATGTTACGTCTTCAGTAGCAACTGATGCTCTAGAAATTGTTTCTTATTGCGCTGACTGCTTGCTACTGGATGCAAGACCCTCCCAGAAGATCTAACCTTGCAGGGAATTAGACTTACTCCCATTACAGATCTATCACAAGTTTTGTGATGGAAATATACAGCAAATTCATGTCATAGAAATTCCTATGCCGGTTTCCTAATGAACTGGTTCTTCTCCTCAGTAGTGTTTTCTGCATATTAATTCTAAAACCAGGACACTTGGGGCACAAGGCACAAATGCAGACTCCATGACAACAAAGTGGCTCTTTGGAATGACAATTACAAATTTATTATTATGAAAAATTTATACAAGTATTAAACTGTTTCTTTGTTTTCAATGTCTGGAATTTTTCCCTAGTGGCTAAAAGCTTTTCCAAACAGTAATTTTTTTGTGCTAAAATTAGGTATTTAGTTAACATCTTTCGTGTTGACTCTGTTCTAATTGCAACACTTATGCCATCCCTTGGTACCAATAGAGTATTCAACACATGCCTGGGAGGTTCAGTAACACTTAAGTGCTTGCCAAATGTCAAGTCTCTATTTCTTTGGTAATAAATCTGAAAAAAACATTTATATTTCCATGTTTTTTACAGAAGAAAAAAAAAAAAAGCCTTCTATTTATCTTTAAATATATATAGAATTAACTTCTAGATATTTGTGTTTAAAAATACAATCATAGGAAGAACTATATCTTGTTTGTGATACATGATCTTTCTGTAAACTTTGCCTTGATTATATTAATTGACATGCCTTATCCTGGGTAATGTGCTCATCATATCATGCAACCTTTGCAAATGAAAACATGTTTTATTGTACTGGTGTAACTGTTATCTTGGCATTGTTTATAAGGATTTCCCCTTTCTAGCCCCATTTGCTGTCTGAGAACTTGCAGAAGCGCTGGTGCATGAACTGGAAAAAACACAGCAGTGCTGTTCAAATCTGAGATTACTTTAGGGGTCTAGATGATAAAATCCTTTTTTAATTTGTGCACAAAGAAAATAAGATATGGAAATTAGTAGCACCTTGGAGGTAAAAAAACACCATCTCATTTAGCAGAGCCAAATTTTATAGCAGAAATGTAATTCCATTGCTGCAATTGTGAAAGGAAATGTTTTCTTGATAATGATTCCAGTGTAATTATCAGGACATAACATCCCAGATCATTTTAACTATACAACCTTGAAATTACAAGGCACAGTAATAAAGATCTGAACTGAGGTTCCTGAGACCTCATCTAGAGGCACTGTATTTAAGGTAAGGATGGAGGCACTTAAAAAAGATCGTATTCAAGTCGGTATGTGCAGCAGATCAGGTAAGCTGCTCTCTAGAAATACCTTGCATGACAAAACAGCTTATATGTGGAGTGTACGCTGTAGAGAGCTGCAGCTAGTGGGATGAATCCAGTCTCTAAAATCATGATCCTAACTTTGGTTGTCTTGCCCAAGAAATCCCAGAGGAGACTGTAAAATTGACTGTATAACCTTTAAACTTGATATACAGATAGGAAATAGTGTTTTGGACATTTTTCTATGGTGGGTTTTTTTTTGGTTTTTTTTTTTTTTTTTTTTTTTTTTTGAAGGGAAAGTTGTTTTGTTGTTGAGTTTTGGTTTTGGTTGTTTGGGTTTTTTTTAAGGATCTTTTATCTAATTGTGATTATAAATTTCATATACAATTCAAACATATTTTCCAGTTTGAAATAAATCACTACTGGACCTTGGAAACATGCATATTGCCTGTTGTGTCTGGAAGAAGCTCCAGAATAGGCAAAACACACTGTTTCCACTAAATGGCTTCTGCTCTAGTTCAAAAGCAGGTGTGTGTCCTGGAAGAATCCAGCTTTACCAGGTCATATGGTGCAGGTATGAAATGAGAAACCAAGGAAGCAGGTACCCCTCCCTCACAAGAAATAATATGTATTTGTCTTGAAAGAAAAGCAACCGTTTTCTGGGTGCAATGGAACTGGTGAAGGAAGTGCTTTAAAGAAAAAGCAAGCTGGCTATAGGTGAGGCAAAGGGCAAAAAAACCCTCCTAAGTAAATGTCTTAGAAACCTAAGGATCAGGATCAGGAAACATGGAAGACAACTGAACAAACAAACAAACCCCAAAGAATATTTCAGTTATGAATAGAAAGATA
>WTSP01025584.1:0-42448 GCA_025331215.1 Actenoides lindsayi | reverse complement strand
CCAGGAAGTGCCTGTAACCTCATGCAAGACTTCTTTACTTCCTCAGTGCTCTATGCTGGTCGTTTCTCTAAGTGATTGCACACAGAGAGTGAGGGCATCATGAGGACTGTGGTGGGGCCTTTTGCTGCTGCAGAAGAATAGCTCCCTATGAGCCACCCTTCCAGTTCTAGACTGAAAAGCGCACAGCAAAGGAAGAAAGGAAGAAGCAGTAAACAAAGAAACAAAACCCCAACAGCCTTTCTTCTTCCAGACAGCCCCCTGCTATGTACTTTCTCAAAACATGTATACACTGCTTTAATTAGTAGTATATTGCTCATGGGAAAGCTCCATTTCTTAGATGGGTCAATACCCAGCTGCTTTGTGCCTGGCAAGGCAAGCCATTTATTAATTAAAGCTGCCCTGCAGTCTGTCACTCCTGTTTCAATGCACTTTGTTTGTACCATTCTCCAGCTGGTACAGCCATGACGTCATTTTCAAAGATGACTTTAAAATGAAAGGAGAAAATGTGAAAAGCAATCGAGTTAATGCGATGCTGAGGAGCATGTTTTAAACAAAATTCTGAAGCGTTGTCTAGTGTTACTTCTTCTGAAAGCAAGAGGCAACTCTGTACCTGTCTCTAGGGAGCTTTTTTGTCCTTTTAAAAATTACAATGACTCTATATTTCCTTGTTCAAAATGTTGTAATCCATTAGTTTGCCAAATAGCATTACTAATAATACTATGCTTACCTTTTCATTTTGCTTTCATCTGCTGACTAAAAAACTCTGGGGAAAAAGTTTGCCTAATTCTCATCAATTATACATTTCTGTTTGCTCCTGATCACTTCTTTTTCATAAGATCTTCTGTAGATGATTTGCAGATAAGAGTGGCAGTGTCATACAAATATCTGCCTCTGTCATTTCTTCAGCCCTCATATTTGATCATGCAAGGGAAGCAACCTAGAACCTACAGCACACCACAGAGGGCCATCTGCCTTCACTGGGTGGAATCAGATGTGTGAGGTCATCATGTGGCACTGGCAGCTTTCAGAAGAACTCTTCTGTGTAGTCTGTTTGCTGAAGAGATTTCATTTCATTGTCTCCCAAGCTACTGATACTAGCTTGTCACTGTAGTCTATCATTTTTATGTGGTTGTTATATCTCACTGAAACTTCATCTTACCAGGCCTCTGATACAGTCTGTAATACCTGTAGAAGGAGCATCTTTAAGACATCCCAAAAGAGAGATATCAACGAGAAGACTAATGGCCATAGATGGGCCTCTACTACATGTTTTAACTAAAAGGAAGTTAAAAGCTTATATTTTTACTTTTTATCCCTTTCTTCTGTTGTCACTGTCAATGTGGTACTCTCCAGTAGAAGAAAACCTTAAAAGAATGAAGATACTGAGGTGAGTAGTGGCTCTTCTCTATGTTCCTGTCAGCTAACCCCATTTTGTTAGACCTACAGAAGAAAAAAAATATGTGTGCCATGGATAGAGACATGGATCTTCCAATTAAAACTGCCTGCATGTTTCATAGCTTTCCTCTTGTATGTGAATGTGCATGTGCGTGTGTAGGATTACTACTAGGGGTTAGAAGTAAAGGCTTAAAATGTCAGGCAGAATTACTAAAGATATGTCCTTCTGACATTTGGACCTCCACTGAAGGCTGCAGATTTGCTTTTATTTGGAACTGTTGTATTTAGATAGTACTTACACTGTGCTGTAGCACACAGTACTACTGGTGCCTGATCTACTCAGACTGTAACTGACAGCTTGGACTTGCTCTACAGTAATTTTTTCCTTTCATGTTTTGGTCCAGCTTGATCTGGCCTCAAGTCAGGATTGTATCTGAGCAGAACAGGTAGAATGAATGTTTGGCCTCAAACCCATGTTTTGCCCCCCAGAACAGAATCAGACAGTTTCTGCAATGTGGGTTAGGCCTGTAGTGGCCATCTGGCAGGAGAAATAGGAGAGATGCTTATAGTGAGAAGGATGAAATGCTGTGTCTCTGTCTGTCAGAGCAGGACCTGGAAGAAATCCTTCCTGAATGCTACAACTATCTGGCAAACCAATAGGTAAACAGTCCAAGCTGATGTACAGGTTTCCAGATTACATCTATAGCAGCAGATTAAATGCACAGCACTGAAAAAACTGGCAAAGGGTCATCCATGTCTATATTACTGAACTTTCTCACTCTCTAGAAGAAGGTGGCAACATCCAGTATTGCCTACTGGAAATGCTTTCTGGCCTCGGCTAACTCCCCAGCCAGACCTGGGGATTGTCTGAGAGAATGATTTTCAAGTTTCAGTGTCTGAAAATATCCTCTGGCACTGTTTAATCTACTAATTCATGCTTTTTCTAGATGGCCTCTGTGTTGCATTGTTTTTCACCTGGTTATTGTGTTGTGTAATAATACATAGCATTTGTGGGAGAACCTTATTTCTCTAAGAAGGAACATTATTTCCCACCTCTGTGCAGGGACTGCCATTTCTCTGAATTCACAAAAACATTCTTTTCTGATAGAAGACTACCCTATATGAGACTAAAATCATAGTACCTAGCTGGCAAACTATGTACCAACAGATTTAAAGGACATGAAGCAAAAACACAAACCAAGGTGGAAATGTGAGGTGATCAATTTTTACAGCTACAGCCTAGCTGCGTGTAGTCCCAGACTGATTTTTTTAAATGGTTCTGGAAATAGAGTGAATGACAAAGATGAGGACAAGCAGTGTCCTCCTGTTATGTCAAGATTTTGAGACTAATGGGAACGTCAGTGGCAGGAAGCATCTCTATTCTTACCCAGTGCTCTTGTCAAGATGATCACTGCACCTAATAAATGGGGACTTTGGGGACAAAATAAGACAGGATCAGAATTATTTGCAGGGATTTACTTCCCAGGGAAGAGCACATGGGAAGAAAATGTGACATGATTCCTGAAGAAATGAAAAGGAGAAAATGTAACCATCTTTCCTGAATATACTTCCTGAAGAAGCAGTGTTTACCAAAAAAAATACCAAAACAAAACAAAAAAAGTTTTTCAGGAAAGGAAAGATTCCTCTCTGGACATTTCCAAGCCCACACTGTGGCAAATGCAGGTATTTTTGGAGGTAGTAAAACAGAATCTATGCTTAAAAGTATTAAAAGTACTTCCTCTTTAAGTCTGATGAACAAAGATGCAATTGCAGAGAGGTGTGCCATTATTTATTACACTGTAAAATCAGATGTGAGAGGTCATCCCCTGACACTAACAGCTCTGGGCACACTTGCTCAATGAACTGTTTTCCTGCTGGGTAAATTAATTATGTGATTGTCTCTGCTTGAAATTAACAGTGTCCTTCCCTTCTTCATATAAAGAGATCAAACACTCCCACGTGACTTGCAAATTATTCTTCTAAATGAGGGTATCTGTAGAAATAATTAGGTTGCTTTAGTGATAGATATTAATATTACCCATTTTCAGTACCAATGTCTGCAAAGTTCTCTTCCATTCTTCTTTTTTAAACTGAGGTTTCATTAAACTTAATTCTACAAAGTATTTCTGACAGTGGAGGCTTGTCAAAACAGCTTAATGCAGTGGTGTTCTTGTAACCCATACTTATCTTCTGATTTTACCTGTACCTTTCAGACCTTGAAATGTCTAACAACAACTGAATATTAGCTGCTTGATGTTCATTTACTTGCAGAAACGCACATGCCTACATAGTTCTGAAGATGAAACATAGGAGAGAATGTTGAATTTCCTGCATACAAAAAAAAATTCCAAAAGTATTAGATAGACAAAGAACACAGTCTCTAGGCCTTGACAATAATAAAACTCACTGAAACACTGCAAATACCCTATTAACAATAAATAGGAGTGAGATAACATTTTAGTATTTCTGGAAATCAGTCAGCAGTGGAATCTGTTAAGCAACGTGAAAGCAATATAAAGGATTTTCCGCCTATTCTTTTATGTGCAGTAAGGAGATGGAAGTGTCTGCTTAGAAAATAAATGCAGACATATGTTACTTAACTTTCAAGTGCAGCAAACGGATTTCTACTTGTAAGTCCATCGAATGAGCCTCTCTTGAAAAAATCCTTCTTTCATGGAAATGGAAAATTACAACAATCTTTTCTCACATAGAAGAAAACCTTTCACAAACTCCAAAGCCCAAACATAACTGGTCTCCAAGCTGAAAAGGCTTCTGGACCCCATGAATATCCCAGCAGTCATCCCAATGCCAGCCCATGACAGCCTGCAGGGCTGATGATAGACCTGAACTACAGCTGTGGGAGAAGGACTTTGGGGAGAAGGACATTCAGACAAAAAGTCAGCTGTGGCTTGGGCTTTGTCATCAGAGCGCTGCTGGCACTGCTGCCAAGAGAAGAAAGATGAGAGGGCAGGGGAAAGTGTGCTGCTATTGTTTCCCAGGTCCAGCTTCGGATTTTTACATACACAAAATGCCCTCACTGAAGCCTCTGACAGCCAGTTTGCACTGAGGCAGGAGGAAGTCTAAAGGTTGCGCTGTACTTCTTTTGGGGACTGTTTTAGCAGTTTAACGCACACAACTGAGCCAAACTGATAGGGTACTAGGCAGAAATCTCTATGTTTCTAAACACACATTGAAGTAAGGTTTTCAGTCACATCTTGCTCACTCTGAACCAGCTCACATTTGTGGAAATGTCCATGGGGAACCAGTGTGCCATGACACAACCAGCTATTTGAACCTCAGGAACTGCAACAATGGTGTTCTTTAAATAATTGACATCTTGTGCAGGCAAAACTCAACACTCAAATTGAGGAAATGCCAGAGCTTGGTGTCATTTTAGTGTCCCTGTGAGTGTACTGTGCTACAGCCTACTGCAGTGACCAGGGCAAGGGGCTGCATGGCGGGCAAGAGTATACGCATGGATAATGAATGTCACTGAGAACTCCTGCACCGAGGTTACAGAGACAGCTTTAATCTCAAAGGTCTTCCACCACCTGCATGTTCCCCCATCCTGTTTTACTGTTCTTTGGAGACTCCTTTCTTCAGTCAAATACAGCTGTAACACAGTCTATAAAAGTATTAAAGGACATTGAGGCCAACACACCTGCTCTGGAAAAAGAACAAAACAAGATTTGTCTCATGCCCATGGAGCTGTGTTGTGTTGCAAGAATGTAGTATTCCATTCAGGAGTTGTGCTAGGGATCAGGCTCACTTTTAAACATGGGGATTGTTTTTGTACAGCTCTCATGAGAAATTATTTCTTTCTGCACTGCAGTGGATGCAGATATGTTTGTTTAGCTGTCTCCAACAAGAACTACTTGGAATAAATGTTTGGTATGAAGGAAAGTGGAGAGGAAAGTAAAAAATCCAGGGTAAGTACCAAACCAAAACTGTAAATATGCAAATAGTTCTATATGTTAGCTCTCCCTCCACCCTCAACATTATTAATTGCTGTTTATCTTTCAAACTTGACACTGAATCTGATTTGAAGCCTTTACTAGGACAGAACCATGCAGAGTTCAGCTGATCTGTATGCCGTGCTCAGTGGCATTCAGAGACACTGTCTGCTGAATGGGGAGAGATGTGTGCACAGAGCAGGGATGGCTTTGCCTGAACAAACACCAGCAAAAGGCTAAGTACAGCACTACACACCTGCAGCTGGATGGGGAGTGCCTCATGTTTTGTCAGCTCAGGCCACTGAATAGGTGTCCTGGTTTGAGTTAGAAGAGAACTAATGCTGTTTAGTGATTTTACTTTTCAGCTTGGTGTCTTCTATCTGCACTTTCTGAAGTTAACAGCATATATTTGCAGGCAGTGTCTGCTTCTAGCAGGGATAACGACGTTTAGCATTACTACCAAGAATCAGTATGCAGAAAGGCTGCTGCTTATACTTGCTCCTGTGCAGACCAAGACCATTGCTGGATCTTGTGTACCATGCTGGGGGGTGCAGAAAGTGAAAGGCTGCACCTGCAGGGAGGAGTGGACAGGACAGGTGACCCCAGACTGACCAATGAGGGATTCCATCCCCATATATGTCATAGTCACTATAAAGCTGAGGGATCACAAGGGTCAAGATCTCTTCAATGGCCATCATCCAAGGAGGACTCTGTCCATTCTGCAGTTGATCCCAATCCATGTGTTCCTGAATCCAGTTTCAGAATCCAGCTCCTGAAACTGATTTTCATTTGCTGCTGGGCCCAGTCTGGAAATTGCCCAGTGCCTGCTCCACAACATCAGTTGTGATGGTGACATACTTGACATCCAGGGGGTTCAGTTTGCTGTTGGTTTTGTATATATTTGTATATATTTCATTATGTTATTATTTTCATTAGAGCTGTTTCTGTTTTCTTTTCCAATTTGAAAGTCTCTATCCTTTATTACATTTCTCTTCCCCTTTGGGAAGAGAGAGGGGATAATAGACAGCCTTCACCATTTGTCTGGAGGCCAGCCCAACCCTAACCCTTGACAATGGGAAAGGTCATTTCAACCATCCATGTAGATACACCGATAGCTCCAGCTGAATATTATTGGTCTTGAATGGCAATGGCTTTTACACTGAGACCAGTGTTATAACTGTGCCCATGTGTGTACTCTGCACATGGCTGGAGAGTGTCTGCAGGGAATCCCCACTTGCATTTTCCTTCTTTCCAGTTGTTTTAGTACTATCTATGATATGAACTAATCTTTATTTTGTTTCCAACGCAGGCAGATCTTAGCTCAGCTCAGCAGTGGGTTTTGTTGTCCCGTGCTGATACTTCACAACATCTGACAGTGCACAAGTGGCTTGAAATGCTCTTGTAGCTTTTGTACCACCATAACTATATACGGGCTAGTGGGAATAGATTTAGTTCATATAATCAGTTTGTTGTAAAGAGGTCCTTCCGTTAATGACAATTGGGTCTTTATATGTTGAAGAACTGACCTGACTGAGGAAGGCAAGTAGAAATACCTTTTTCTTTTTTTTTGCACTGGAATATTTTCTACTCCTGCACTTAATTTATTCTTGAAGGCATCAGAAAGAATAAGCTTGTCATGTTGTCTCATAACAACAAGAAAAGCTGCAGGAACAGCAAAAGCAATAGATCTAAACAGTGCTTTGGCTGGCCAAGATACAGTATAGTCATAATGACGTATGTTGAGAAGGCAGTTTTAGTAAGATGTGTACATCTTATCTTCTGTCTCCCAGGAAACATCCTAACATCTTTGTGAAATTACTAAAGAACAACTAATATATTCTAATGCTGTGACAAGCCTTATCAAGCCAGTACAATGCAATGTTGCTTTCTATTTTGAGTCATATTGATGTACAATAAACCAAATCCAGTAACAAAATGCTAATAGCTAAAAGTATTGATCACCATGTAAATAAATCAACATTTAGCATGAATATTAAGTTGAATCCTGTACACTGAAGATCTACACAAGCCATATATATCATCCTACTGTATACAATATGAAATTCCTTCAAACTAATTTTCTCAATGTTACTTATGTTCTCAAAATTATGTTTATATTAAAATAATAAACTTTTATTTCTGAGTATCAAAATTCTCACTTTGTTTTTTGCAACAATAAAAATAAACAATACTTTAAAACCTATAATCAGCATCATCAAAAATACAGAAATATTCTTTCTCCAGCTGAAAGTACTTGAAAAATAAATAAATAAGTACATGGCATGAGTTTTGACACAGTTGCTCATTAATATCACAAGACATTAAGGTTGAGTTGGGATGTAGACTGTCAGCTTCCATGGCATGTCTTAACACAATAGAGTGCACTTTTCAAATATTATTAGAGATTGAAAATTATCTTATTCTTTTCTTACAGTTGAGACAGAGACATTCATGTGAATAGGAAAGCTCATAATTTTTGAGTCTGGAAAATATTTCTCTAACCTATACTTCTACACATTTTATAAACAAAACCATTCTCTATCTACAGGGAAAAATATACAAAAATTTGCTCAACAAGATATAGTTAAAAACTCAGCAGCTCCACAAAGGCAGGAAGGAATCTATCACTGTTTTGAGAAATCTTACTGCTTTCAAATAATAAACTATTAAAAAATTTAAAAATAACATATGCATCGCCTCTTTTAAAAGAACGGTAGTTTTTCTCATTAAGAACTCAGAAGATAGCAAATGACAGCTTTAAGACTGATATTTTCTGTGTGCATGATAATAACTCTGCTTGGCATCAGAGATAAGCTCGGTGTTGAGAAAAAGAATCAAATTCTTTTTACATCCTATCTCAGATTCCTGAAACAGGAATATATCTCTCTTCTGTCATACCTTTATTACATTTGCTGTCCTTACTTTTCAGTGAATGAGGAATACTTCTGGGTGAACTGTTTCTTCTAGTTTTATTAAAACCTGCACAAACAGACTTATTTGGAACATAATGTTGTAAGTTTTGTATTTCTGAATAAACACCCTACTATTTATTTTAAAACATACCACAAAACATTTTACTACATGTAGAATGTTAGAAGGGAAAATGATAACCAGTGCTCAGTTTAAAGGCTGTATGATCAACACACACCATGTGGGCTAAGAGAAGAGCTAATAGCAGAAACAATTTTTATTGACATACCAACCTTATAATGTGTTCCCATTCATTTTTTTTAATAGCTTGAATATTTATTTTCTATTGGAATAGAAGTAACCATCAGTCTCTGGAAAGAAAGTTTGACTAGGGCAAACACAGAGCATAGATGAAGATGGAGGACTGGCCCTCCAAGAGGAGGACTGGTCATCTCAAAGACTGAGGATTTCTTCATTTGAATAAAATAGAATGAAGATTTAGATGTGAGTTGACTATTTTTTTTTTCATGTTGCCATAGTTCTGCTCTCAATAAAAACATCACTGATGCAGTCATGTCCAGCAGGTGGTTATTTCCACACTGCTAACTAGTATGGTTTCCTTTACTGGTAACAGTTTCAATTGTGCACAGCCTAAACTTGTGAAACCTGGGTTTCACTGCTGGAAGTGCTCACATGCCTGCTGCCAGGTACTAGGCACCAGAAATAATTACATAGAAACTTGTAGTTCTTAATAGTTCCTACCAGTGGACCAAAACCAATATGACAAATTAGTTTACAGACTACTTCTAAGGACTTAAAATAAAACATAGAAAGGAGTTATAACCAGAGTGAATTTTATAAAACCACATTGTATCAAGTCAAATCAGTTTCTTTCCACTGTAAAGCAACAGGGGAAAAGTGATACGTGCCATATGGCTTGGCATATATATGACTTTTGACAGTATATCGTAGAGAGTTCTAGTAACCAAATTAAGGAATATTTGGATTTAAAAAATAATAATTAAAACTAATTCAACCAGCTATCAACAGTGGTTCAGCTACATTCTGAAAAGGATGGAATAATGCTCTGCACATAAACTGTCTGCAAAGACAGACCTGAATGGTACTGTCAGATATTTTCTTTAATAATCTAGATGATGATTGAATAGAAAATGTGCTGATGACATTTGAAGACCCAATAAGCTGATAGTGTACATTGGGAAACAGGATTAGAATTCAACAAGATCCTGAAACATTATATATGCTGTAAAAAAAGAAAACATACTGTTTAATAAGGGCAAATGCCAGACCATGAACTCGGGTAAGCACAATTAACTGCACAAATATGGGAAAGGGAACAAAGGGCTAAGTTAGAACTTTGAGGGAGTATATTTAGAATTGTTGTGAATCATAGCTTCAACAGCAATCAAAAGGATTGTGTAAAGGCAAACCATATATGATTAATCACTTACAGTGATTAATAAACAGTCATAGCTTGCAAAACATTTCAAGTAATCCTTGCTCCTTTCAGCACTGACCTCTGCTGAAGTGCAGCAATGTTAAACAATGGGTAATGAAATCCAAGGAAGATGGGAATTACTTGGACCACTTTCAGAGGAAAAAAGTTCAGGGAAGAGCAATGAGAATGAGGAGAGGTCTGAAAAATAGGTGAAGAGGAAAATTTGGAGGAGATGGAGTATTATTTCTTGTTGCCTCATTACTTTCAGATGACAAGTCTTCAGGTTTCAAACTTTGAATGTTGAATCCTCTTGCAGGAAAAAGAAATAACTCAAAGTCCTGTCATGGGGATTTAAAGGCTTTTCTCACTTCTCAGCGTCACTGCAAGTGACAGTGAAACAGCTTACAATGTGGCCAGGACCTATCCCAGCTTTTCACAATTCTCAACTAAACCCCTTTCTCATCCTTTGACAAAAAAAAAAATCATCATTCTTTTACTTCACTTTCTAGCTTTTGACTCTTTAGGAAACTCTTATTTCACATCTTGAAGCATTTCACAACTACTATGACACCTAGAAATGTCTTTCTTTCTGTGTTCTTTTGAATCCAGAACTTGGTGTCTTGTGTCTTTGAGACATGTGTCTTAGAAAGCATGACAGATGCTGATAATATTACCAGATGTGATGGTTCCTGGCTTCTGACACAGAACCCACTGAAGGAATATTCTCTGCTGAAAGCAAGTGTTTCAAGCTCTCTCTGAGCTCAAGTGTTATGTCTGAAATGCATTAATTTCATGCAACAGCCAGTGCTGACTTCTTTGTCTTAAAGGAAGGAAACATGAGAGGCAGAGAACAATTAAAAATTCATTCAGCTTCAGCTCCTTCTTCATGCTAGTTGCCTTCACTTTGTAAACTGTATGCCACATCCTGTGAAGCCTCCAGAAATGGGAGATATTCTTCTAATGTGCAGAGTGTATGTATCACAATGCCACTTGACTGGTGGGAGAGAGACAACATGCATCCTGCTCCCTTGCTTGTCATACCACAGTTTCTAGCTACATAGCTACCCCTCAGAAGAGCCCATCATAGCAGGGGTGGTTTCTATGGCACGGACACACACCCAGGAAGTGCCATATTAATTTCCTAGCATACAGAAAAGACGTTAGTAGACTGCAGTTTTCAGTGCCTGGTGTTACACAAACTACATTGCTCTGTTGTTCTGGTGCCTTGATTGTCCAGAGCAGGGATCTGACAGGAGGCGTTAATGGCCCAGGTCTCCTCCTCAAGATAAGCAAGGTGTAGGCTGAGAAGGGATGAGGCTAGATTGGTCTTGTCCTGACACAGCCTTGGTATCTGGCCAGAACTCACACCTGGGCCCAGGGGCTGGGAGTGCTCCCAGCTTTCACACTATAGACACAACCACTAAGACCTGAATTTATCTGGATATAAATCATTAATACTGACAGGAAAATCTGGGTATGTAAACATCACTCTGGACATCCAAGATTCAGACACCACTAAAACATATGACATTTTCATCCAGCAGCAATATACTCTGTAAAACATCTTCAGCTCTTCAGCAACTAAATGCCAATGAATATGACCCTGTACAGCTAACCCTCTGTTGCTTGGGATGGATGGAAACTGATATACCAAGGTCAGGGAAGAGGAAGAGAGGACAAAGGGTGTGCAGTTCCCCACTGGCTGTCACAGTGTGGTGCACTCTCCTTGTTGCTTTCTAGCAGAAAAAACCATGTGCTTGGATCATTCATGTGATGACTATCTCTGTTCCAGATGAACATTAAGCACCTGTGTCCCCTGTCATTTGGTTCCTGTTCCACTTCTAACTGCTCAAGAGTGGTAAGATAAGTATGGTCCCTTCCTATCTTACATAGCAATTTTGTCAGTGTTTCAATTATCCATCTCTTCCCACCAGGGTCATTTTACCATTGTGACTCTTAACAGACTCTGCTTCCTCCTTTCAACTAGTTATCAGCATAATCATTACTCAGATATAATTAAGAAGTCACATCAAATCTCCTCAGCAATTACTAGCCACCATATCATAACTCGTGTTTTCCCACGACAACAACCTTTCTACAGTACTCGCCTTTCCATGGTCTCTGGAGTGATTCAAATTGTCTTCCAAAGCCTTGGGTTTTCATATTTTCCTGGTAATTTCTTGGCTCAGGGTTTTAAAGAAACTCATCTGACCCAGGTTTGCATTCTGTCTTTGCTACATGCAGCATATTATTCTACACTATGCAAAAAAAGTGGAATAGATCCAGTACTTGGCATCTATTAAGCATCTTTATTCCAACTAACAATTAATTAGGATTAAGGGTTCTTGAAAGTATATCTTATAGATGAAGAAAATAATTACCAACTATTAATCACATACTTCTTTCAGATGCTTAAAATCTAATTGTATGCATTTTCCAAATGATCTGAGGAGACTTGTGAAACATTTCAATTGCTTTATACCCTAGGATCAATTGAGAAAGGTCCAAGTTTCCCACGGGCAAACTAATGCATTACTGCAACGCTTCTGTTGCTCTAATCATGCTAGTGTTTAAAACATAACCTTTACCTCTCAGCACCCCAGAATACTGCTGCATAGCAAGGCAAGCAAGCTGTGTCAATAGGAGGTTTTTTTGTAGATTGTAGAATTATAGCCCCATGTCCATGAACAGAAAAGAATGGGCATCCCACCAGTGTGGGATGCCATTACTAGGGGAACAGGGAGCTGACCAGGATCTTCTGCATCCAGTATCATCTAAGGCACTTGTCACTGGAGGGGGTTGTCAGGTTGTCAGCCCTTTTAGTTTTTGATTAATATCTCATAGATATGTGTCTGATGCTGTCATCCTGGTGAGAAAGGATGTATCAAAAAAGTGATCCTTCCCCACCATATATGTTGAGAGGAACTCTGCTGCACACTGGACATTGTTATCTTTCAGGTGACCTAGATAGAAGTTCCCTCTGGTTTCACGTCAAAAGATCTATCATAATGTTTCTGGGAAGCCAGTGATGAAGATGAGTCTTTCTGGTTAGGCCTCCGGGTCTAGGAACATACTGAATTTCCAAATTCAATGTAATGAACTTAAGCATTAACATTTTATAACTTGTAATAATCCATTCTAAATCTGAAGGCTAATTAAACCAAACATACCAAACTTGCCTGCAACTAGAACTGATTGTATGTCATTTGAATAAAAAAATTGCAAAAGTTTATTTGCATATCCAGAAAAATTAACACACACAAAAATATTCAATAGTAAAGTAAGTCTAATTTTTTGAGTACTGGAACTCACACACCAGAACAAAAAGATGCACATAATAGTTATGCAAAACTTATTTTAACTCCAGAGGATTTATTAAATTCCAAATCTGAAACACCAGATAAAGTACAAAATACTTCTGGGTATAGTGTGTGTATTTCGTAGGTTGCTGATATCATAATGCCATAAACACATACAGCAGTACTGTTTATGATTTTTTAGGTACAATGTATTGTACTCAGAACATTAATTCAACATCTTTTTTGTTTTCTATTTTCCATCATGGGTAAAACACTTTGTCCTTCCCCCAAAGGAATTATATGTACAGAATTATTTTACTAGCCACTTAGATTGCTGCCTCATTTATAAATGAAAATTAGTCCTCTAAGAGAATGACCATCTGTTTCATCCTTTCTTCTCCATAATGAAATTGAAGTGAAAAGATTATAACAATGGAATTTTAACAGTCAAGTGGTTTCAACTTCTTCTGTTAAAAAAATAAATAAATATTTAGTCTTGAGTCTAAACAATGCTTGAAGAAACTAAGTTAAAATTAAGTGATTTTATTTATGTTTGTAACATTAAATTGTTAGGAATAAGTATACTTCAGACAAGGTCCAATTAGCAGGGTAGGTAAATACTGAATGGGACAACTGTGACCACCATTCAGCCGAAAGCAAGTCCGTCTTTGCAGACAGTTTACGTGCAGAAACATTACAAGAAGATGTGGCACCACTCAAGAATACTCTCTGGCACGTTGTTTGCCACAGAGGTCACTATTTTTACAAGATTTTATGGTTAGCCACTGACAAAGATATTTATGCTTAAGAACTGTTTGTAACACTTGTTGACTGCCCATCATGTCTTGCTGTTGAGGCATTCTGACCAGGAGTTAGATAGTGATATTTAGGTTTAAATATTGATATTGGAAGTTAGATATTGAGAGTCTCATGAGGGTCCTCTGTGTCCTATCTAAATATAGACCTCTAAAGCAGGAAGATTCCAAGAAAGTCATGAGCTTAGACAAATTTTATTCTTCTGTTTTAGTAGCCTTGCGTCCCACAGGACTGCCTCACTGAAAAAAAAAAAAAAAAAAAAAGAAAAGAAAAGGAGTCTTGTGTCTTATAAGCCAAGTAATGTGTGTAAGGGCACATGAATACATGAAACAATAATTTTTAAGGCTAATCCCACTCTAAATCAACACACAAAAAAAATACATTTAAAAAAATATTTTTAATGCCATATCATATTGTGCTTTAAACCTGCTGGGTAGCTCAGTTCCATTCAGCTGCTTGCTCGCTCCTCCACAGTGGGACGGAGGGGAGAATCAGAGGGGGAAAAGTGCAAAAAACTTTTGTGTTGAGATTAAGACAGTTTAATTGGTGAAGCAAAAGCTGCACATGCAAGCAAAACAAAATAAGGAGTTCATTTACTGCTTTCCATTAGTAGGCAGGTGTTCAGTCATCTCCAGGAGATCCAGGTTCCACCACATGTAATGGCTACTTGGGAAGACAAATACCATCGCTCCGAACGTTGTCCTCCCTTCCTCCTGCTTTCCCAAAAATTCATTGTTAAGCATGATGTCATATGTATGGGATAGCCATTCGGTCAGTTGGAGTTCCAGCTTCTTGTGCACCCACAGCCTGCATGTTCTGGTGGAACAGCATGAGAAACGGAGAAAGCCTTGACACTATGCAAGCACTGATGAACAACAGCCAAAACGTCTCTGTATTATCAACACTGTTTTGGTCACAAATCCAAAATACAGCATCATACTAGGCTACTGTGAAGAGAGTTAATCCTACCCCTGCCAGACCTCTTATAGAGTGATGTCCAAACAGAAACGTGGAGAGTTAACTGAAAGAGATTACACACTGTTCCTTCAAGCACTCATGTCTGTTAGATACAGTATGCACTAATAAATTTTGTGAATGACAGGTATGGATGGCAAACATAATTAAAACAGATATGTAGGTCATTAACTAATAAAAATACATAATTAATAAAGGAGTATTCAAAGTGAAATTATTCATTACGAGTTATAAACAGTTTAGGTCTGATTTAACTTTCCTTCATTTTCTTTGATCAGAATGAGATGAGATTTCTGTCAGATGTTCTAACAAATTCCTGTTACTCAGAAATGAAGTCTTGATCTAAATACTGAAATCTCCTTGAGTATAAATGACAAACTGAGTTAAATCTAATCCATAGGAAAGCGCCTTTAATCTGACACTTAAGTAGCTAAATTTTCTTTATAGCCAACATTTTAGAGACAAATGTTTCAGGCTGTTCCATTTAAGGCCATTGTGACCTGTATATTTTGGGCAGAACAGACATTGTGGTGGCCAGTGAGTGCTACTCATGTTTGACACATCTCAGACAAACATGAATTTAGGCAGACCAAAGCACTTTGAATTCTGTGGTGTTGACTGAGAGACAATTTTTGAAGTGGACAGGTCAAAAAGCTCTTTGGTAGATTGCAGAAAAGTAAACAGATGGCAGGCAGTGCTGCACTTATTGACATCTGAAATGGGATAGCATTGTGAACACCTATATCAGATTTCAGACTGTGATTTAGGACTGGCACTGCTGGCAACAGGGATAGACAGAACATCTCCAGAGGCTGGAGACCCAGGCAGGGGCACTTCACCACCTGCAGTTTTCCTTGGGGATGACTAAAATCAAGAACAGTACCCAGGACCAAGGCCACTCCAGCTGAGCAGTTCTTGGCAAGAGCAGCTCTATCATGCTCTTTAGGTATGATAGGTGCCCAGAAAGGTAGTGTTGAAATGATTTTTTCTGAACCACTGAGGTAACTTACCAAGGCCAATAAACTTGTTGCATGTGCCAGCAGCAGGAACTCCAGCATCCTTCATGCTCTGGCAAAAAGTCAAGAGTGAATAGTGGCTTAGTTAAAAACTCATACACTTGTTCTCCTTTCCAATTACATGCAAGGATGTACTACATGCCCCTGTGGACTGTGAGGGAATAGCTGATGTCAAAGCACTGTCTTACCCTGTCTGCCATTTTCTGTCTTTTAGAAATGATAAAGCTACAAGACTAGTACCTTCTCTAATGAGACTGACAAGAAAACGTCCAGTTATTAGAGGAAAAAAGGGGAAAAAAAAAAAAAAAGATATTACTTTGGCAATTAATCCATTGTTGCTCAGAGATTCCAATGGCATTGCTTACAGTAAGTCCTACAGGGATAATGTATTTGGTTGGTGAAGCTAATAGCAATTTCATTAAGCTAACAGCTCCTAATGCTAATAATAATTCTGTAAAATATTTATGAACTTATTTGTCCTTATTTTACTTTTTCATTTTTCATTTATTGCAGATATACTTCACAGTTTCTTGTGTCTCAGAATATTGTTCTGTACTGCCACAAGATTACTGTCAAGTCTAACTGTGCATTTTTAGACTGGAATATCTGCCTCACACTGCCCTCAGGGACCTCAGTAAGCGCAGGAGTAGCCTTTATTTGGGTTTAAAATTTATGAAATGTGTTTATCTATTAAAATTCTTGTTTATGAAGGCATTTACCTTTAGATGTGTACAAAGAATTTTAAAATAAGTAAAAAATAGGAGTAAAAATGTGGCAGAAATATCATATTATGCGAAATGTGACAAAAATTACTTACCAAGGTCTTTCCAAATGAATCTCTGCCTTCCCCATTCAGCCTTCTCTGAGGCAGACTGAAAACAGAGATATTTTACCAAAATTCAGTCTCTTTCCAACTCCTCTCCTCTCTGTAAAATGCTGTGAGCTGCAATGCAGCTAGTAATGCTGTACTGACAGCTATAGCAGCCTTTTATGTACATGGTATGTGAGGTCTGTCAATTCAGATCCTAGAGGAACACTCACTGGGAACGAGTCACACAGACCAGTCATGAAAGGGAGGGAGAGGCAGCCAAAGTTAGTAGTGTCCAGCTGATGCCAATGCCCCTGTGATGCTAACAGTGCAGTACTGGGAAGGGTAGAGAGGCAAATGGAAAGAAATGAAGGGAATGGTGAGATAAAAAATATTAGTTTTCATAATGAGACAAAAATGATTAGCATTAATGTAATTTCTACCAGTTCTCAGGACTAAAATTAACCACGTGCACAGAATCATCTATTTTCCGGCTAGTATGACAGTCTTAACCAGTTTTTAAAAAAAAAAAATAAAATACTGGATACAGTGTAGTCATTAGAAAAACTGCAGACATCAGAAGAGTGTCTCTTGGATGGATGCTTTCTAGTGTGAACTGGCAAAGAAAGTGAACTTTTGTTTGGTTAATACTTTAAATTTTTAGAACTATTAGACTGTGGGGAAAAAGGCAGGTCTCCAGTGAACTCTTCAGATAATGCTGCAAGCGTATAACAATCAAGGAATGGTTCCCCTAGGTTTGTACTCCTTGTTCTCTCATTGCATGCACACATATCCAAGTATCTGTTTGACACAATAAGGCCTGGGCTGAATAGTTTCACTGTTAGGTATTCAGTAGCTTGTATAGAAACCGTTAGTGGACTCTGTCCAAAACCTGGTGAATAGGCAGATGATACCCACATTACTGAAACACTGCAATACCAGGCATTTTCAGGGTTGGTTCACCAAAGAAATGTAAATGTCAGGGTGTCCCTTCATGTGTGATTTCCCACCTGCAGGGAAAGCTAACACCAGGAAAGGCTGAATAGCCAGTGGAACATATTGTCCAATCTCTGGTTATGGGGACTTAATTCTCCATGGCTGAATGTTTTACAAACACTAATCTACCCACAAGGTTATTGTGTATCTTTTATACTCAGTTATATAAAGTTAATTCTTCTTTCTTATCACAGTACCACCTGTGCACTTGAATTATTTCTTCATTTACTTTAGCGGGGAAAGATGAAATAGCCTGGGACGATTATTTGCTCCCCCAGGAATTGTTAGTGAATCTCATTTGTAGATGCTTCCTTTCCCTTGGCCTGTGAGCAAGTCTCATGTTAGGTGCAAGGAGCATTTGTGAATACTGATACAGTGACTGATTTTCTTCACAGCATTATATTTGATTAAAAAAAAAAACAAAGTTAAACTGAACATACATGTTGATAATGCAAAAAGTATCATCTTCCTTCATAGGTGGACTCATTTAGATTCACATTAGAGATGCTGTAGTGGTTCAGCACTACACAGGTTCTAATTAAAAATGGAGGTGAAGTATTTTGTATTATTTAATAATATATTTGTGAGGGTGTTAGTATTAGGTTTAAAACAATAAATTGCCATTGCATGGAATGCTTCTCTGTCTGAACAATTCTGCTGCAGATTAGATTTCACAGACATATACAGCATTTTTATTTGCTGGCTTCATATTAGATTTGGCAAGGACTACTGCTCTGAAAAAAAATTCTCCAGACAGGATTGTGATAAAAAGAGATAACAGATCCATATCTGAGAAGGATGATGATAGGACTGCTGATGAGAGCCGCAGTGGCTCAGTGGAGCCATCCTGTGTAAGTATGTTTACATTATACATGAATGACTATATATAAATTCCACCTGAATATTTTTATTTTCTTGAAGCTGCAATGTGCAAAATAAACCTAACAAAGGCAAGTCAAGCAATTTTTAAAATCTATTTCTGAATATAAATGTAAATGGACAGCCAAAACAAAATCACAGATTTATGCAATGCAATGATTCTACCAAATGACATCATTTTTGCACAAGAAAGCTTTAAAATTAATAGTTTTAGCACTCAGTCAAAGCAATAGTGCTATGAAATGTTTAGAGAAGAAAGCCAAGGCAAAAGTGAGGCAAAGTTCAGAAAAGAGGCAAAGCAGAGACTAGAAAATCATGTCAAGATATGGATATAAATGTGGGGAAGAAGACAATGACTGAAAGGAAGGTTGGATCATGAAGCAAAGACATGAGACAGAGCTGGTATAGAAAGATAGACTGGAGCAAAAGTGGAGAGAGACAGTACACTTGAAAAAAGCTTACATGTGTTTCAGCTGGGAGACTATTCAAGTCCTTGTGGCTGCAGAAACCATATTTGCAATACTCAACAGAAGAATAACTTAAGTGTTGAAAGAGGTCATCATCTAGGGACAAACTCTAGGCACCATGGAGAAGGAATGTGGAGGGATGGGCTTGAATGATCTGGTGGAGAAAAAAGGCTTTTTGGCATTCTTCATTCAGATCTATATTGCTAGTAAGTTAGTAAAGATGTTAAATTTGGACTTACCTTTGCATGATAGGAACAAGAGGATTTTATTAACTAGTTCTACATAAGAAAGTGGGGGAGCTTGAGGAAGGAAAATACAATCTAGAATCCAAGAATATCTCAAGGATAAATTTTCTATGAAGGAACAGGAAGCATGCTAAAGAGTCAAAAAATATATGCTGTTCCCAAACAAGAACCCAAAAAGCTCATTTTATTAACCACATTCTTTTAGTCATGGACTAGCCTGGAAATCACTGTGAAAATGAAAAAGGTGTTATGTAAATACTAAAATATCAATTAATACCTTTATTTCCAAATACAAGAGAACTAATTGCTACAGTGTTTCACACTATGCTTTTCCCAAAGAACTTCCACTAGAAAGAAATGGAAACGAATGGTGAACAATTCACTTGCTTGAAAGTCTAGATTCTAGAAAGGTGAATGTTTAAAAGGGCCCTTTTCCATCTATTAAATTCTGATTAATCATTTACTTTTGAATTGTATAGCTGGTATTTTATGGAGCATCTTTATTCATCCAACAAATATATTAATTTGTTGAGCTTATTCCGGAAAAAAAAGATATATATATTTTTTTTTCAATTAGATTTTATTTTAAGCACACTGAATGAACTAAACATCAGTTGTATGTAAAAGTCTCATAAAAATAAAAAACTCCTCCAAGTACTTAATAAGGACTTGCCAAGATAGCTGCGTTTTGCACAGTGTTGATTCTTTGCTGTGAGCAGCAGAAATATTACTTTTCATTGGCCTCTAGTTATCATTGCTCTTTGTGCAACAGTGTTCTCATACTGTGATGAAATTCCTGAAAGGATGAATTCCCAGCATGGTGGTTAATAATCTGTGTTCCATGATTAATATTTATTTGCAAATTAAATTAATTACATTCACAGTATCTCCAGTTCTACAACCCCTAGTTCTCTATTGGAAATATCATTGGAAGAACCTAATGTCTTATACATCTGTGACTGGCAATGTTGGTATATGAACAAAATAACAGAGTTACAAAATCAAATGAAGCTAAAATAAACCACTTTGAAGACAGTAACTTTTTTTTGATCTGACAAAGTAATTGATGTACCTTAATTCTGTCCCTCAAGGTATGACTGATGTGGTCATATAATGATAATGTGTCTGTCAAACACCACTACCACCAAACTCTTAATCTTGTAGTTGAAATGGCCATTACTTTTTACCTCCTTCTGAGGTGGAAATGATCAAGAAGATCTTGCAAACAGGCCATTCTAGTAAAAACATATCAGTCACAAAATACAAAACTGGTATTTGGATTGCCTTTCATCAGAACACTGGCTACCATCATCCTTATTAGTTAAAAAGCTTGAACTGAAGTATCCTGGCCTAGAAATGATGAAGAGATCATTGAGAAAATGCCCGTGATTTTTACAGAGTATGAAGAATAAAGCTATGAATTTTAGATTTAAAAGACTCTTTAAACGATTTTTTAAAGGTGTGGAAGGCAACATAGACTGAGTAGATTGTGCTGTAAGCGTAAAATAAATGCATGATAGGAAAATGCATGTAAACTTGGTGTTCACAATTTTGGACATGATGACACTTTTCTCAGTGCCTACATCACCTAATGATTGGACTTTACTTTTAACATGCTGTAAGTACATTGAGTTCACATGAATCTGTCTTTTAGGATCTTTCAAGAGAGATTTACTAGTGACACTTTAAGAGTCCCAAATTTTATCAGTACTGATTCAAACAAATCTGTCTGACAGCAGATGAAAACTATCAGTTAAAAAGAGAAACTCACTGATATAGTCAATCATTTCTGTTTGTAGACCTCTTCAATAGACTGCTTCAGCAGAGCTTGGCTGTTCTACTTTCTTTCCATGCCAAGATGGTATTTCAGGCGTGTATTATATTTAGTGGGACTATTCAATTGCAGCTTATCTTTACAGTACCCATCAACGTGTAATTTCAGGCCAACTGGGTTCAGTTCAGATCACTGTGGTATGTCTATCTATTAAGATTCAGGCTAGCAATATAGAGGGTGATCTATTTTTGTCAACAACTGGCAGTTACTATTAATGACACCTGGAAAGACCGGTCATCATTACTTTGTATTATGCTAATAGGTGTGTAGAAACTGATTAGAGCATCCAGCCAGTTACACTGGAGAAACCTGACCTGAAGAATAGATATAGACTGTAGTTGCTGGTATTTATATTTCCCAGTGATACAATGAGCAATGACTTCTTCCATGACCTCAGTTTTGATCAAGAGAGTTGGTATCAGTCTAAACAGTTGCATTTGGATTGTTACTGATCATTAGAAGTCATTGGTGATTAACTGAATTTAGTTTATGAATAGACAGAAAAGCTGATACTGGCAACAGTTTTCTGCTGGTCAAAATGTTTGCCCAGCCTTGATGTCTGGTAGACAAAATAACATATTTCAATAGAGAGATTATATTACCTGCTTTCTGACATTCCCAAAGTCTGAATTTTCAGTTTCTTTTTATTTTTAAACAATTTTATTTCAGGCCACCTGTGCTCATAAGTACCTAGTAGACATATAAAATATTGTGAGATGATTTTTGCAGCAGATATTGCAAATAAGAATCTGCCATACAGTGTCATCGGATATGCTTATTAAGGAAAAAAATAGAGGTTATTTGGTTTCAAGTTTAGAAAACTGGCAATTTTGCACATCAAGCAAACCTAGACGACCAGAGAAAGTGACTGAAAATCTCAAGGAATAAGTAATAATGAAAGAACCCCTTAAAGGAATGGAAAGCTCTGTTTGGATAAATGACAGCTAAGTGACATTTTTCCTCAGTTTCCATGGGTGCATGGTACAGTCAAATCCTGCCCACTTTGACTGTTCACTATTAACATTGCTCATCTGATGGACATGTTGAGAGGAACAGCTGTTTGTGGTACTGTGTTGTACACAGTTCTGCTTAAAGGAGATCACACCAATGGCATTTGCCTTGCTCTCTCAGTATGGTGAATATCTGCAGCTGACTGTCAACCTAGTAAAGCAAAAAGCAAAATGTAGTGTGGAGCAAAAATTATGAATCAGAGTGTGGACATATTCTATTTATAACTTTCCTGTTAGAGATACACACTCCAGGAAAAGATATGGGTAAATGCTACTTATAAACCCTTGTTCAGTATCTCTGGTGATCCTATTTCAATGCCTAAGTCCCTGATTGAAGAATGAAATGTTATCAGAGTGAACTACTGCTTGTGCAGCTTCTTTTTAACAATTGCTCTCTCATACTTTCCATAACGTAAGCGACTTCCCAAGTCTCAAGATTTGTTCTCAAAAAGAACTTGGGCACCAATACGTAACAGCGCCATCTGGTGTTATCAACAGTGATAATAATATTAAAGCTGGGATCACAGCATCATAGAATGTTAGGGGTTGGAAGGAACCTCTAGAGATCATTGAGTCCAACCCCTCTGCCAGAGCAGGATCACCTAGGGCATGTCGCACAGGAATGTATCCAGACAGGTTTTGAAAGTCTCCAGAGAAGGAGACTCCACAACCTCTCTGGGCAGCCTGTTCCAGTGCTCTGTCACCCTCACAGTAAAAAACTTCCTTCTCATGTTGAGGTGGAACCTTCTATGCTCAAGTTTATACCCATTGTTCCTTATCCTATTGCTGGGCACTACAGAAAAGAGATTGGCTAGGGCATTATTTCTCTCAAGCTAAATGACAGTGCATCAGTCCTCAGAAATATTCCTGAGTGCTCTGTATTTTAGATATTACCAGTTTCAAGCTGACAATACTGTTGATTTGACAAAAAAAAAATAGTTCTTTATGCAGAAATCAAGTTTCTTGTTAATTTCCACTTTAGCGTGGTCGTTGTTTAACATTTTATAAGTGCTTGTTTCTTCTTTTTGAAAGCAGTAGACAAACACATGAAGAACACTTTAACTATCCTGAATATTTTTTAAAACACTGGTAGTGTCTTAACATACAGAAAATAACAGTGCAAACTTATAAGATAATTAAATAGAAAGGTTGCATGTGTACAACAGAGAATGTAAAACAAATTACATGGTATCAAACCTGAATTCTTTTCATATTGGCAATAAATTCACTGGTTATATCGTACTTTCAGAGTATGAGAAAGCATGGCAAAACCTTTGCTCTGCTTTTATCAAAACAATGGCTATATGCAACAAGAAATTGTCACTGTGTGTGGCAGCAATTTTTTGTTTAACTACTGAATACTGTCTTCCACTTAAGGTATTTGAAACAGAGTCCAAAAGATGTGTACTGGTGAATTTATAGCTGTGGGAACACAAAGTATTTGAATGTTTATATTAAAATATTATATAATTACTATTGTCTGGTATATATCTTTACTGAAGCAAACAGATCAAAAATGGACAGAAAGCAATCAAGAAGGATGGATACTTCCCTCATAGAAAGTATAATTTTTGAATATTCAACGTAAAATTGCAAAGTTCATCTGCAATTATTACTTCTTGAGCTGTGATCCAGTGTGAATGTTGTGTATATCCACAGTTACATTGGAAACCCCTACAGTTAAAATAGATTTCCATAGAAAAAGGTTTTTGTTGATCTGGTGGATTATTCTTTTTACTTTGAGTTAGCACTGGGTCTACATACCCTTTCCTTCGACTGATGACAGAAGTAACTGATGGATGCTGTTAATGCTAGCAAGAGCCTGTTCCGTGGGGGATATGAAGGAGCTCCCATGAAACCTGAGTTTGAATTAAACCCTCTTTAAATTAAGCTTTAAACAACCGTTTATCTTCCGAAAGAATTTTCATGGAAAAATGAATTACCCCAAACAAACTTTAGGCAGTTAGCTGGTCATCTGGGCTAAAAAAACCAAACAACCAAAACCAAAACCAAAACAACACAAGTTTGTGGGAAGATACATGAGGCTTTTGTGATATCTTTAAAAGCTTCTCAGCCATTAGAACTGGGACAGATGAAGCCTAGTCTAAAACATGCCAGGGCCCATGGCCACACAGAGACTTCACGTCCATACAGTAAGTCCTGGCACCCCTTGGGCTAATGCAGGAATAGCAAGTTATATGCAGCCCTGTTTCTCTCTTGTTAGTATTTGTCAGTTGTCTTTCTGGGCCCCAGCTTTGCATCTAGGGCACCGAAACTTGTTGACAATGGCAGCTGAGTCAGTACAAGGCTGAACTAGGGCTTTCAGTTAGAGAAAAAGGGCATCCATCTACTCATTCTTGCACTTCTTGACCTGGATGTGGAAGCAACTGACCCTTAGCTTACAACCCTCTCATTGCAAAAGACATCCCATGGGAGTGAATTATTCTGCAATGGAGCAATACCAAGTCCAGTGTCTCTATAAGTGCATCTGAACACTCCCTGCACAAGGTGCAGTGAGAGGCATCAGCATGTACCTCAGGAACAGTCAGTACTTTCTGCACATTGTTCCTTGATGTGTTCATCTGACTGTGATTGAATCCCTTATGAGACTGTCAAGAGTAATAGTTATTCTCAGCCACACTCATAAAACCGATTAAACAGAGCAGTTTAGAAAAGGGAAATGGACTAGACCAATATTACTGTTTTCACTTCTACTATACTAATTTTCCTCTGTTCAAAACGATAAATATAACTTCGTTCTGCAGACAGAAGAATTCCAGCAGAACTGAGATGTATTCTGTAAAATCAGTATTAATCATTTTCAAGTTGTTTTCTTGCTGACTTTCTGAGGACAGCAAGGAATCCTTAGGGCAACTTATGCACAGCACAGACAAAATGTTCAACAAGCAAATATGTTTGGTGGGTTTTGCCTGTTACATTTCACATTTGACCTTTACAATACTATTGTCATTTATTCACATAAAGGGCCAGACCATAAAATGTGACAAATAACCAATAACTAAGTTATGCTTGTGTTGTAGAATTCTGAAACTACTTAGGAATTTCATTAAATGACCAATATGTTGGTTTAAAGGTTTTATTACCTTATTTTGGGATTTCTTAATTGCTTCTAATAAGCTGCAAACCATGCAAACATGAAAAAACCCACCACAATTTTTGTCCCCAAGCACGATTAAGTAACAGAAAATAAAGTCCAGATATGTAATTTGGGCTGAATACTCTTTCCAACAGATACATTGTTTTCATTTTACTGAGCGTACTCAAAGTGTTCTTATTTTATCAAGACTCCTCTCACGCTGCTTTTACAATGATGGGTTATTCATAGCAGTGGTTGCGTCCTAGGGAGAGGATTATTTTGCTCCTGTTCTATGAAGAGTCCACTTCAGATCACAGTTTCAAAATGAGAATACTACCAGAGTAGTTAAAGAAAGCATAAAAAGTCTGAGATTTAATCAAATTATATGAGCATTAATCTAATTGCTGTAAAGAAATAAAAAGCATGTTAAATATTGCTACTAATTGCTACTATCCTTCTCTCTCATCCTGGGGTAAAATCTTGGTAGTTGGGCTACCTCATTTTTTTGACAATATGCTACAGTAGCAGTAGAAGTTTTTGCATCACTTAGCCATCAGAAACTACCGTCTTCACTTCCTTTTTGTGCATCCCTCTGAAGGCTGATTTGCTCCTCAAGGGCAGTTTGTCGGTATAACAGTTTTACTGAGATAAGGTTTACTGTGAGTAAGGAAATAAATAGTCAACTCAATAACACTTGTTTAATATGCCTACATTTATATTTTGTGCAAATGAAATGAGACAGGAAGATCTTGAATAATGTTACAGAAAGAGAACAATAATACATATATTTTCCCCAGAGCATCCTGTGGCTCTGATCCCAGAATCATATTTCTAGCCTCCACATTTTACTCAAATAGAGAGAGGAACTACCTCTGTCATCATCATTGTCTCCCATTTGATTTTGCAACTTTTGGGACATTAAGGCATTTAATGTTTTTTGTGATATGTGAACACACATGATCATGCACACGTCATGATCACACAGAACTTTGAATCAGTGCTTTTTTTTCCAAGCCTGCATATCAGAGGACATTAGAATTTTTAATTGCCTTTTTATGGTTTATCAAACAACTTAATAAACATAAAGAGGCTATATTTTCAGAGCATCCTTGTGTCAGATGTGATAAGCCATATCTATTATGTATTGAAAAAATATTTCTCCTCCACTGGGCAGTGGAAGAGCTAGAGCTGCTTCTCATCAATTTCTTTCACAGTTTTCTTGATATTATTTCACTAGCAAGCCTGTGTTGTCTGGCATATTGGTGTTATCATGGATAAGGATGAAAAGATTTCAACAGAGTAATTGAAGAATAACATGGGTAGCTACTGGGATCTTTTTTTTAACATTTTGGCCATATCCCATCTTTCTGCTTTTTAATTATTTTAAAGAGCACCTTTAACATATACTGAGACAGAGAGATATATTCTCTTCAAAGCATGGAATTACAGGCTGCAGTTTTATAGCTCACGGCAAGCAACCTAGAAGACTTATTAATACTTGATGAATCCCTCCCAATGTCTCAGCAGTGAGGAGAAGACAAACAACCTTCTGGATGATTGATGCTGTGCCTGCCTATGAAGAACTTTAAAGAATGATTCTTACTTACAAAAATCTGTAAAAAAGCCCCAGTCTGGCCATCATCCTGCAGTAGCAATAGTGGAGGCTGAGTGGAGATGCAATCTCTGCTCTATTGTACAATGGTAAGTGCATTAAGCACATGATGTAATAACAGCAGCGAGGTTTTCAGCTCTTCGTCTGTGCCTCCTCCCCAACCACAACACTCCCTAAGTCTCCATGGCACACATCGTGCCCTGGCAATGTGCGTTTGCATACCTGTGCCAGGCTGAAGGCTGCAGTGCTGGGCAGGTGGGGGTGGCTTACCTTCAGCTTTTCTGCTGTGGGCATGGGGCAGAGGGGCAGAGCTGCCAAGGGGGACAACAACTGCAAGATCTTGTGTGTCACCACCTTAGGACATTCAGGAGCTATGTAAGAAGCCCTAAAGCCTAAAAATGCCTTTCCTGAGATCTTGAAGGTATTCTGGGAGGTTTAAATTTCCCACTTCAGACACGTCATAACTGAAGCAAACAAATGTCAAAGATGTATATGGGTCCTGAAACCCAATTGCTGTTGAGCTAAGAAGTATATGAATGAAAATTAACATTTTCACCACACTTAACTATTGTTTGCTATCTGAACTTTGTAATTCCAAAGACTCTGTTATTCCCATGTTATACTGTTTTTGTCCTCCAAATCATAGACGCTCTCTGTCTCCTGTGCAGCTGGTTTCCTTCTGCTCTGTTTCTTCTTGCTCTCCTCAGATGCCCTGACATATATATCCTTTGTCAGATGAGACACATGGTTGGACTTACTGAGAGATCTACTGTGTGCCTGACTGACCCCTAGAAATCAGGCCTGAGAGATCCTTACCTAAACATGATGCCACATGGGCAGAGGACCACACAGCTTTCCTGCAATTTGATCATTCATAGAAAATTGGTGTGGTTTGCAGTCTTTTAGTGGAAAAAGGCTATGAGATAGTTGAAGCAAGCAGAATATATTTTCTTCCAAATTAAATTTTCAGTCACATGGTCATCACACAGAGTCCCTCATATCATATAGACTCCCTAAACTGCACATGGGCTCCTCAAACTACAGGAGCCAAATTTCAACTCTGCTTTGTAACTCATATGCCAAGTCTACCTCAAAAGGATACTAGTAATATGTATTTAAAAGGTTTTCAACTTTTTCAACTTCAAACAGGAACAGTTTAAAAAAAGAAAACCAAACAATTTAATTTCAGTTAATGCATCTGGGCACATAAATTTGCCTTTTTCTTGACTTCGTTTTGGTTTTGTAATCACAACATATTTGAGACACACACAAAAAAAAAGAACTCCACTTCCCACTCCAGGGCATAATGAATTATTGATTAAGGCAGCTAGATCAGTATGAATCCATATAGGAAGCCAAAAGTAAATCAGTAAATGAAAGGGTTTAAAATATATATTTAGAAAAAGAGACTTTGGCAAATGCTGAAATGAATATTGGACAGAAAAATATCTAACTGTCTGAATCACGATCCCTAACTGTCAGGTCAGTCTCTAATCTAAATAAATTGCAATTTAGTCTCTGAATTACATTGGCAAATGAATTCAGTAAAGAAAACAGCTTGTAGAAGAGCTAACACTGAAAATGTGACAGCATTTAAATTCTGATCATGTGAAAAAAAACTTGTTATATAAACCAGACAAAGGATTTGTGAAGAATAGAAAGATTGAAATGCCTTTCCTCCATAATAGCATGAAATGAATGTCCACAAAAATCAGTGCTTTTACATGGATAATTCATAACCAGAAAAATGTGAGGTTCTCCAGTTAACAATTTTTCTCAGGTCTGAAAGGCGATATGTTGGGATAAAGGGAAATTTATTTGACATGCACTGCACTGGAGTGTAAATTATAGTGAATGGACCAAACTCATCCCTAACTTAAAGAAGTGCAACTCCTGTTGTGCACAATGCTGCTACTCATTCATGTACTATTTAACCTAAACCTTTCTTTTCTTTAAAAAAAAAAAAAAAAAGAAAAAAGAAAAAAGCAGTAAATATAGAAGTTATTTCATTTCAGAGAATGTTCGAGGTAATAAAAGTTGTCCCATATTCCCCTGTCTGCAATGACTTCTGCTGCTCTCCTGTGTCTCCTGTAGTTTTCAAAATGTGGAAAAAAAAGCATAGGCTCATAATGCTTTCAGTGATGATAAATCAGAAAAATAAGCAAAGAAAAAACCAAAAATACCCAATAAGCCACCCACCTTATAGTCAAACTCTAAGGCAAATTTGTATCAAGAAAATGTGAAGCATATGCTTAAAATATTTTTTTCGTTCCCTTACAGCATAACCATACATCAACACTCTTCTGCTTAGAAAACATCAAATCTGTAATTCTATGCATGGAATAATCAGGAACTACTGATATTCCAGCCAGTCATCATATTCAGCAAACACCAATTTTTGAAAGGAAAATATAAACCAAGGAACATATATAAAACCTCTCAGATTTGTTAAATATTCTATAAATGGTCATACTACACTAGAAAGTTATGCTTAAAACGACTGAAAAGCTATGAATCATATGTTGAGAGATCCACAGGGTATTTCTGCATGGCAGGGCATGGAAGAGGGCTCAACAGAATGCTTGCATGAATCACTGCCCATCAGCTGGGGCAGACGATGTGCTGGAGCACCTCAGGCCTCCTTCCTTTATCTGACTTCACAGTTTACTGCTATAGTTGAAAAGAGTCAGGAATTTTCTCCTAAACGATATACAGGAAAGTTTAGAAGTTGTTAGGGCTGTGGTATTCCAGAGGACATTTGGTCAAACTCAGATATGAGCTTTTTTTCTTATTATTTTAATGGCATAATTTGTTTGGAGCACTTCAGAATAAACGGTTTTCTCAAACACTATCCACAGATGAAATTGTTTCTCAATTTCAAGAGTTAAGAGGCTGTCAAAATCATACAGAGACTAATGAAAATTAATGCCTACTTGGGAGTTTACATGAAGACTAGTAAGACTATCAGGACCAATCTTTAAGTAAATCATAAATGTGTCATAACATCTTTAGAGATTAAATGTGTTTCTACTCTGAAAATGGATTCTGCCAAATAGCACTATAGTATTATGTGTATTCTGTAACTCAACATTTTTCTAGTTCTTTGATTTATATACACATTAAAAGGAGTATACGTTTCATCTAACTGCAAGTTAAAATTCTTCAGTGGGATGTGAAATTCAATTTGATTTCTACCACTGTTTGAAAACTACAGTAGATACAGGAGAGTAGCAGAGGACATTGTAATCAAGAGAAAATGGGATGACAAGTAATCAAAATAAGATTAAGTGAAATGCCAAACAAAAGAAAATCACTTTGGAATGTTATGTTGACAAAAAATGGGTGGAAGATTTTCAGGACAGAAATATTTTATCTTCAAGCCTGGAAGAAAATTCTCCTGTTCTAGAAGATTTTGGGCCTGAAGCTTAGTCCAAAATATAGAGAGCTTTTGTCGTCATAGTTGTTGGTCCAAATGCTCAGTTTCTCACTTCCTTACAGATGTCCATGTATAAGCTTTCCTGTTATCTCTAATCAACCTAATATAATAAAATTAACATTTCGTGTCCTCTTTATTCTGATTGAAGTTTCTATTGTGGAGAGAAGAGTTCTTTGACCATCGTATTTTTCCGGCACTGAGAAACCGACCTATGCACAGAGTTTGTAGGTTTTGGTTTTATCTTATAAGCTTTAATTAAATTATTATGGCCTGTAGGAAAACACAACATAGTTAGAATTCACTTTGCAAAGATGAGAGGGAAACAAGTATCCCTAGAGGTCATGAATCAATTAATAAAAGCAAAACAACAACTAAACATTGCTCTGTTTGGGAATACAGTGAATTTCATTTAGCATAGATGAGCAATGAGCAGAGGAAATTTAATGATGTAAAGGAAATCTTATCTCCAAGAAGTTATGCAATTATGCAAATAAGGAATTGATGTTTTAAAAAGTAACTCAAAACATGCAAGAAGCTTTGACCTTACACTTTTATAAATCAAGTGATAATGATAGTTCACAGTAGTAAACCAAATACTAATCATGATGGATGTTATAGTGCATATAGCAGAGTCACACTATAAAGCCTCTCAGGCAAATTAAATTTGGAGAATAAAATCAATAAAAGGTAAGAAGATATTAACATAAGCCAGCAAAATTAGGGGATATAAAACTAGTCACCACATGTGTAAGAGGAATAACATAAAGAATATCCATTTTACTCTGTTAAGGAAAGTCAAAGATCTGAAACACTCCCCAGCTATTTTTGAGAGTTTCTAGAAGAGGCTATCTGAAATTCTTTGCCACTGAAATAGTGCTAAGAAATACATATTCTTCATTTTAATATAATTTCATATTTTCCTTCAGCAGTTTAACTTTTTTTCTACAATGGTAGCTGCCTCTACCCCTGGGCATGTGGTAGGGATATTTACATCCCAACTTTGGAGTTATGTGTTTAAGCCATAAAATTAAAGCACTCCTACGTGTAAAACTGTCGTTCGACTTACATATTGTTTTCCATATTGCTGGAGAATGCTTTCAGAGCTTCTTTTCTCCTTCACATTCACTGACTTTAAAGATGTATCTAACCCTGTGATAAGCAGCAGCCATCACAGCCTGGACTCACCTGACCCTACAGAGAGTCTCATGTGGTTGCATTTCAGGCAGCTGCATGCTCTGAGCAGATGCAGTGGGCAACCCCAGCTTGATGGTCCTCCAGCCCTAAGGCAGCTCATGAGCCATGGGTGCTCTTGCTGTGTCCCACAGCATACTCTCTGGAGGGAGACGAGATGGGACCTAGTTGAGTGAGCAACTTCCCCTGTTGTCACAGCTTTGGTACTCCAGGGTCTTTTGGTTTCAATTCCTTCCTCCAGAGTGCTTAAGGGCAGTTGCTTTCTCTAAGATTACAAAGTGATAGTGACAGAGCAAGGATATGAAAAATAGAGGAATTCACATGGGGGGGGGGGGAAAGCAGAAGTCACAGGGAAAGTCATGATCTTCATAAGCCTTCTTCTGACTTGTGTTGTTCAGCTAGTAAATAATGACATTCCTCTGCAGGGACAGCTACTAACTTTGTTGCTTTTTTTCAGTGAAAAGTCTTCACAATTACCAGTAGGGATGTATTCTTGGGATTCTATGGCATTCACTCTCTTTATTTATGATTTGCATTCTGGGATGTAACAATGTTTGCTATTTCTGAGAAGCTCAGCTGGCTAAGTTTTTTGTCATATTAAATATAAATCATGACATCTTTCACCGATAGTACGTGTGTATGTGGATTTCCCAGGGAGCTGGATCCTCTTGGGACTGTACAGAGCATGCAAACATCAGAAGCACCCTCATTTCTTCAGACCAAAGCATAAGTTCAAACTTGCACCTGCCTAATCAAACTTGACTAATTAGTAAGCAAGGTAACAGTAGAATTTTACTACCGATTGCCTTCTACTTGGCAAACTTCTATGTACAGCAACCTCTGTCCCTGGTAAGTGCACAGCCATGATACAGATGTTGAGTACAAAAGACAACTTTGTGAATGTTTTTTCTTCCAAACAGTGTCTTTAGTGCCTGTGTTCAGGATCAAGTACCCTAGGTAACGTAGATACTCATGTATGTTTAGGAACCTTCAGTAAAATCAGCACTGCTCTTTCAATCAGCTCTGTCTTTTCTGAAAAAGTTTCTTCATCTCTAAGCCAGCAAGTCCTGGTACATGTTTTTTTCTCAGTGTTTCATTACAACAGGTAGCCACAAGTGTCTTTGTTGCTCTGCTTTTCTATAAAGCAGGCAGGGCTACCTCACAACAGGCTGATGGGAAACAATACACAATTTACTTTTTTGCAAACACTTTTTTAAAGTCAATATTTATACAATAAAGGTTGTCTGCCCTTATGAGTAAGTTGTAATCCTGAAGTTATTATATTCCTAGAACTGTAAAGTGTTACTGCCTCCTCCATTATCAATGGAAAAAGCTCCCTGACAAGTTTTCCAGCTACCGTTGCCTGCGGTTACAGAAATGCCTCTCACTCAACTGTAGCTAATTGCTGCCAGTTAGACAAGCAAGAAGAAAGTGATGGTTTCTTCTTGTCAAGAATTTTTGAACCACAAACCACAAATATGAGGAGAACAATCAGCTTTTAGCTTATGATATTGCATTTTCTGGGAAAATAAATAAATTATGTGGCCTATGTACAGATTTTTGTTGCTGCCTGTCCCTACGCCCACTGCCTTGAGTGCTCTGTACTGTCACTTCCATCTCTTCTCCTGACCCTTGATTTCTTCCTTTCCAGTCTTGGGTCTGTCAGTGGTAATTACCCATCATTTGAGCACTGACATGTAACTACAAGTAGAGGACACCTGATCTGTCATTGTACATGCTGATGAAACGTAGTAGTGTTGTACATATCACAAAAATGCCACATAGAGCCCAGGAGCTTTATTTGTGGTAGGGATGTTAGCAAGTTAAATGTGAACAGAAGAATAATGAAATGCATTTTAAAGTTAAATTCTTTGAGTAGTATTTTTTGTTTTGGTTTTGGTTTTTTGTTTTAAATGGGAAAAACATTGCAAAAAGATGTTTTTTCTTATTTTGGAAGCAATCACTGAAAGCACATTTTCGCTTACTGAATTCAAATGTGTTCTTAAGAAGTTTGGGAAGCTACTTACCCAGAAAATGAGTAGGAATCATAAAATATATCTTCTCCAACCCATTACATCTCAGTAATACATAAATCAAGCTCCGAACAAACCAGACAAGCACTATAAATTGAATAATTAATAATTCTGATGCCATATCTGTCTTTTTGTGATTATTACAAAAGAGGTTTAAATTGTTGAAAATATAAATTCATTAAGCATTTATTAGGTTTTAATTATAATTACAACCTCCAAAATACCAAGTGAAAATATATACATGTATTCATATTACTCTTCTCTCATTTGTGTTTAAGTTCTTAAATCTTGCTCGTATTTCTTGCTTTTTGCTGATAACATTGTGGAATGCTTTATTGATTGTGACTTGCCATCGTTATCATAAAAGCATAATCCTATTGATGTCATAACTTATTTTTGAGGTTGTTAGACATCATGTCATGGATTAGAAAGGTCTTTAATTTAAGTAGCAAGAACACAGAAAGCCATAAAAATCTCAAACCAACAAATCTAACTTAATTTGTTATGACAGAAAGCAAAGATGAAGGAATTAAAACTGCAATGATTGTAATTGGAAATGTTGTAAATGTTCAGGCTTATGTGGGTTGAATTTGAATTACTTTAATTTTGTTCATAGTCGCTTTTGAGAATTGTGACTTCGCTCAATGTATTTGAGGAGTTTGGTGAAAAGACTAGGATAATAATGGTCACATAGCAGCATATTTAAAAAATCAAATCAGAAAGTAGATATAATTTATGACAAATGCAAAGTCTTCATAGGTAATGTTGTTGGGAAATAAAGCTTACAAGACAGTCATGCAATCACCCATCCCTGTGCTCATCCCAGAAACAGTGCATCTCTCTCTTTGGGGCTGTGCAGGGTGCAGGTGTCCTGATTTAGCACCACTACATTGAACTGGTTTAGGACCAAAATCTGCATGGGTGACAAGTATTTCACATCACACATCTACCATAACAAACACCTCCTCAGCGCTCTGCAGAGCTGCTCTGAGAAGTAATTTCGAATTAAGTTTTGGAGCACATCAGACAGATTTATTTTTAAGCATGGATTGTTGAAATCTTCTTTATATCTCATGCAGTGTGGCACTCTGAGGAACAGAAACAAGGAAAACAGTGTTTTTCTCCTAAGGAAAAATATTATAGCTCATTTCTGCATTCAGGGAAAATGCACTGTATGAGCTGACAAATCCTCTGGAGTGTTTATGAATATGTGCATCATTTGCTGCAGGGGGAGAAGGGATTGGCAATAGTACTATAGATGTGATCCCATTTGTTTTTGCACAGTGGCAACCGACAGCTTTAAAGAGAGCTCTTTTTTTTTTTACTCTAGCTATCCTTTCATATGATTCAGTTGAATACAAGGCTCTGATGATTTGTGTTAGATTGATATGGTGTTTGCTGATTCACATGAGTGGGTAATCATAGACAAAAAGAAAGCTACCTTTAAAGAGATAAGAGAGAGTGCTGTTCAATAAAACCAATATTTCTTCTTTCTTTCCATCTCACTGCCTTTGCTTTCTACAGTGGTGGCGATGTAACAATGAAGACTAAGCTGCAGAATATAACAAATGCACTGAAGCTGTAAATATTGTAATAGTAGAAAAGGTTGTTACACAGTGTAAAATAGGAGAATACGAAATAACAGGTAGACCACAGAGGATTGAGCTGATGAACGCCTACTCACAACTCCTCTTATAGTCAAAGGTTAGTCAAATCCTATTTCTCTCCATTGATTACAGTGAGAATGTAATCTTAATTATGAAAACTCTGAGTTATTGTAGATAACAATTATTACCTTTTAACTCATTAATAATATTTACATTTAGCTAAAGAATTCCTGCTCGCAGTGGTGGCTGGCAATTTGACTATACTTAATAGCACACAACAGACATAAAGGCATCTTTCTGTAGTATAACAGAGTCACAGTTAAAAGCCCAGAAACAATGGATTCAGCTTTCTGCATAATAGTAATGGTCATAACAAACTTTCTTGGTATGCATGTGGTATTAAACTCCATTCCCACAGGGACTCTGTCATTCAGCAAAAGCGAAACTTCACTTAATAGACATTTAAAGATGGACCCATGTAAATCTGTACTGAATTATAAACTGTAATATAGAACAATGTGACGAGACAATTTTCATGCTTTCAAGAAAAAGAAAACCACCTAATTTCTTAATTCATGACATGTACTCCAACTGATAAACTGATTTCTAAAATTACAACATATTTATCTTCACTGGTCAAATGCTTCAAAAGAGATCTTGATGGAAACCAGCTAGCTGTGCAGCTGTCTTACTCTGCTACTCTGTCTTTCCCTAGCTTTTTACTTTTCCCTTTTACTGCTCTGTAATCTTCAAAGGATTTCCTACTCTTTGTAGTTCATCAGAAAGGATAATTAATGTAAGTAGAAGGCAACATTAACATAGTAACTGGTAAACAAGGTAGCTTGTTCAGCGTGGGTTTCTCTGCACAATATTACACTGGGCTAGAGACAGAGAAATATCCCTTCCCAGTCTACTATCTGTCAGCTTTTCCTTAGCACTGAGGAAGGAAACAGTAGTTCCTGTGCCAAATGCAGTTTGCAATCAATTTTATCAGAACCGTTCAGTGAGTACAAAGCAGAAACTTGCACCGTGCCACAACGTTTGAGAATGGCCCTGCAGCATCCTAGTAAAAGTCTTAGTCGATGTGGAGAGTTACTCTCAGGATCCAGCCCAAAGGACTTCTGGTAAATGAAATAATCTCAACTCCTGTGCAAGTTTATTCTGAACTCTTTCAAGGTTAGGAAAGCCTTAGTATTTATCTTCTTATTTTAGATGCATCTCTGTCTCAGGAAGCAGTATTACTTTAGTTGAGAGCAGTTGCCTTTTCATCATGCTGCCATGGTGACATAGCAGTTAAAGAAATTAATAAAAAGTGATAATTTCCCTCCTTCCTATAGTTTCCTTTACCTTTTTCCACTTTGTGAAATGAACGTACCATGATTTCTCCTGCAGTGTTTTGTTTTGCTGCACTTGCATACAAGAGGGGATGTACCCAGTGGCTTCCATTGAAATGCCCCAGGTAGGTGTTTCTCATACACTGGTGCCTGAATTACAGGAAAAAATAGTGTTGAATATTTATTTTGCTTTCTGATTACCTGGCTAGACAGTGGTCTAGCCAAACCATTTGTCCATAGTGGTTCCCACTCATTTCTGTACGACTTTCACTGGTATAAATTACGCACAAGAATATCTCTTCAAAGGAGACTGAAACATTGACCTCTTCCTTGTACCTGGCTAAGTGTGAGCTACTACAAAAAGTCTGGATTCGTTTTGTGTTTTTAAAATGTGTATATGATACTTATTATCATATTTTAGACAGGGTGTGGCGTGAAGCCTATAACAGCTGTTCAACTACTTTTTACCTTATTTCATTCCAGTTACTCATATTAGCTAACAAATAATTTATTGTTAAGTTGTAGTTCCATTAAAACAGTATTTTTGACAATAAGATTTTAAATCCCTTTTATATTTGATGAAATTTGAATTTTCATGTTTCCCCAGCATATGTTGATTTACTTTTTTCATTGCAAAGCTATAACAACTAGAAATAAAATAAATAATAATAATAAAAAAATAGTAGGAGAAGCTAATCTGCATGTACAATACTGAGAAGGTTAAAGGTAGCAACACAGACTCTTTTCTTCCATAGTTTGCACTTGCTGGTCAAACTCTAGTATTCTGTCTTTAGGACACATGATAAATTCTTCCCAGAATAGTCCTAAAGCTTCTGGTTTTCTATTCTATTTTTTCATTGCAATCCTGGTCCTTCATGGCCTTAGCAGAGAAAGTCATAGATTACAACCTTCCCCTGCAGTAACTTAAAATACAGTAGTGCCACTTACACAGGTTCTCAGCTGTATGAGAAGGGAATGTACTAGGCACATTAGCAAGGGGCTTTGACTGATGATGGGCTAGACTGTGAAAAATAAAATATCAATATAAAAGAGATGACAAAATGTGACTGAAAATATTGGCTTGACTTCAAACAGCCTTAACTATGTGTACAACATAATATGAGACTTATGTAAATGGGAAAGATTCTGAGTTCTAAACAAGAATTTGGCTCTAGAAATTAAAAACTTCATTGAGAAAAAATAGATCTGGGATGAGTTCTGAGTTCCGTCACTGAATTCTACAGCTAGTGTTCAGAGTAAAAAAGGATATATACCAGAAATCCTGGGTTTAGTTAGATTTTAATGTCTTAATTTCAAACAACATGGAAAGCCTAGTGCTCTGGGGGGATGTGCACATCTGGGGTTACTTTAATCTGCTTCATGTTCGTATTCTTTTGGCAAGTAGAGTTTCACTTCTGCATCCACAAAAAAAAAAGAGCTCTATATTACATCTTTGAGCCATTGCAATAGCAGTGCAAGGTTTATGATATCAGAAAGATGAAGTGCAAGAACCTGTGTGACTCAGGATTAGTGGTTAAGACCCTCACACCCTTTAGTATTGTATCTGCACAGTGAATACTTAAATATAGCAAAAATGGTATTGACAGCAGGAAGTAGAGACAGTTTCTACCTTTTATTTTACCATGTGAAAGACCTAGATATTAGGGTTTAGAAAAATTTCCCTCTTTAAATGACCCCATTACTTTTACACTCTTTTCTGTCCAGAAGCAGAGTTTCTGCAGGATTGACAGCAATTCTCTTTCAACTTCTTACCAGTTCTAAACTGATCACATACTGATCTTTCACAAAACTTGTTTTGCTGCCACCATACTAAAAGTCCATAACATGATTGCCAGATAATCACAGGATTGTAGTCATCTGAAAATTTTGTATCTTGGTTGATCATTGGGATGTAACTTGGTGGACTACTTCTAAGGTAGTAGTCGAAGTTTCACAGCTTGTGAGTGTTAGGTTCTGTAGCTCTGAAAGACTTGAGTGTCCTCAGCATTGACTTACCCATGAACACAGCAAAGATGTGACAGGGACTGACACTGAGAGAATTATTTAGTCTAAAGCAGCAGGAATTTTTAAAAAATACAGAAGAAAAGTGGACATCATGATACGGGATAAGTAGTTTAGTGGAAAATGAACGACAAAATCTCACAGTTCACTCCAACTTATGTTGATGTTCCACCATTTTTTAAGACATGGAATCTCTGCCACACAGTAAACAGTATCTTCTGTCAGTCTAGGCGGCTGCTATGATGGTGCACTACACAGGTGGAATGAAACATTCTGAAGATAGATATTTTCAGACAATATAAATATTACATAGAAATTAGATGCCAGCAGTAGTGCTGCTATTAAAACTTTCTAGTATAGACATGGCCTTAAATTGTGTACAAACTTCCCCTCACTGCTTCAGTACTACATATTTTTGACAGAACTACTTCAGCAATATATTTCTCTTTTATTATTTATGGAGACAAGGACTGTAAGATGGGTAAGTGTCTTAGCTATGGAAATAAGCCAGACTGCCTTAAATTATATGGGACTAATCCATCCCATAGGATTTATATCACTTTCTAAGACTTGTGACTGTATCTTCATAAAATTAGAAAGATGCTGGCTGGTAATTACAGATCTGCTTACAACAGGAGCTCCACAACCTGATCTGAAATATTCTACCTGTGATGCACTGGGGTCCAACAGCTCTTCGGAAAAGCACTAGAAAAATGTATGAAGTGTCAGTGGAAACCTTTGGGTTAAATCATAAACCAAGGAAGCTCTTGCTGTCTTACAGTTCTCATTCTTTCTTTGTTTCTGCCTTTTCCTTAGTATCTTTATTACTATTACTTTTATTACTATTGCTACAGTGTAGAGTACTGATTAAATTGTAAATAAATTCATCCAACAACTTCTCTGAAGTGTGTTTTCATAGAATCATAGAATGTTAGGGGTTGGAAGGGACCTCTAGAGATCATCAAGCCCAACCTCCCTGTCAGAGCAGGATCACCTAGGGCATGTCACTCAGGAATGCATCCAGACAGGTTTTGAAAGTCTCCAGAGAAGGAGACTCCACAACCTCTCTGGGCAGCCTGTTCCAGTGCTCCGTCACCCTCACAGTAAAAAACTTCCTTCTCATGTTGAGGTGGAACCTTCTATGCTCAAGTTTATACCCATTATTCCTTGACCTATTGTTGGGCACTACAGAAAACAGATTGGCTCCTTCCATTTGTCAGCCACCCTTCAGATATTTATAGACATTAATAAGATCACCTCTCAGTCTTCTCCTCTCAAGACTAAACAGCCCCAGTTCTCTCAGCCTTTCTTCACAGGGAGATGCTCAAGTCTCTTAATTATCCTTGTAGCTCTCCACTGGACTCTTTCCAGTAGATTCCTGTCTCTCTTAAATTGGAGAGCCCAAAACTGGACACAGTATTCCAGGTGTGGTCTCACCAGGGCAGAGTAGAGGGGGAGGAGAACCTCCCTACACCTTCTGGACATGGTTATCTTAATACATCCCAGGATGCCATTGGCCCTTCTGGGCCATTGGGCATGAATAACTTGCTATGCACTAGGACTCCAAGGTCTTTCTCCATGGTGCTGCTTTCCATCAGGGAAACCCCTAATCTGTACTGGTGCCTAGTGTTGTTCCTCCCTAGATGCAGGACTCTACACTTGTCCTTATTGAACTTCATGAAGTTCACCTTCGCCCAGCTCTCCAGCCTGTCCAGATCACGTTGGATAGCAACACAGCCTTCTGGTGTGTCAGACAACCCTCCCAGTTTCATATCATCAGCAGATATGCGGAGGGTACACTCCATCCCCTTGTCCAGCTTGTTGAGGAAGATAGTGAACAAAACTGGGCTCAGTACTGATCCCTGGGGAACACCACTGGCCACAGGCCTCCAGCTTGACTCTGTGCCGCTGACCACAACCCTCTGAAGTCTAGTGTTGAGCCAGTTTTCAAAACAACTCACAGACCAATTGTCTATGCCACATTTCTTGAGTTTTAATATGAGGATATTATGGCAGACAGTATCAAAAGCCTTACTGAAATCAAGGTAAAAGACACGTTCTGCTCTCCCTTCATCTACCCATTTGGTCATGGCTTCATAGAAGGATATGACATTAGTTAAGCAGGATTTCCCTTGGGTAAATCCATGTTGGCTACTCCTGATAACCTTCTTTTCTTCCATGTGGTTAGAGATGGCCTCCAGAATAAACTGCTCCATCACCTTTCCAGGAATGGAGGTGAGGCTGACTGGTCTGTAGTTGCTTGAGTCTTCCCTCTTGCCCTTTTTGAAGACTGGAGTGACACTGGCTTTCTTCCAGTCCTCAGGCACCTTTCCTGTTCTCCATGATTTTTCAAAAATGATGGAGAGCTGCTCAACAAGAGTATTAGCCAGCTCTTTCAGCAGCCGTGGATGCACCCCATCAGGGCCCATGGACCTGTGTGTTTTCAGTTTCTCCAAGTGGTCTCTAACCCAATCCTGACTGACTAAAGATGTATCTTCATCTCTCCAGTTCTGCTCTCTTACTTCTAGTGACTGGGGTTCATGAGGGATGGTCATAGGAGTAAAGACTGAGGCAAGAAGGCATTTAGCAGCTCTGCTGTTTCTGCATCCTCTGTTACCATATCTCCCACCTCATTTATCAGAGGACCCACTTTTTCCCTACTCTTCCTTTTTTCATCGATGTATTTGAAAAAGCTTTTACTTTCTTTCACCTCTGTGGTGAGACTAAGTTCTAAGAGAGCCTTGGCCTTTTTTGTTGAGTCTCTACATACCCTGGTAGCATTTCTACAATCCTCCCAATTCACCAGACCCTTTTTCCACATGTTGTAAACCTCTCTCTTCCATTTGAGTTTTTTCAGGAGCTCCCTGTTTATCCATACAGGATTCCTGCCTCCTCTGCTTGAATTTTTTTTTAAGGGAATACATTTATCTTAAGCTTGAAGGAGGTAATGTTTGAATATTAACCAGGGTCCTTGGGTCCGCCTACCTCCTAGAGCCCTAGCCCATGGGATACTTCTAAGTAGATTTTTGAAGAAGACAGTTAGCCCTCTTAAAGTCCAGGGTAGAAGTTTTACTTATTACACTGCTTCTTTCCCTAATGATATTAAACTCTAACATGTTGTGGTTGCTACAGCCAAGACTACCCCCAACTATAACATCTGCAACCAGGACTTCTTTGTTAATACAAGATCAAATGTTGCATCTCTCCTTGTTAGTTCTTTAACAACCTGCAGCAGAAAGTTGTCATCAATGCATTGCAGGAACCTTTTGGACTGCTTATGTCTGACAGTGTGATCTTTCCAACTAATACCAGGGCACACGATCTTGAGGCTACTTCCAGCTGCCTGTAGAAGGCCTCACTGACAGCTTCTTCCTGGTTTGGCAGTCTGTAGTAGATGACCACAACAGTATCAACCATATTGACCTGTCCCTTAACTCTTACCCATGTGCTTTCAACTCTTTCATCATCTCCACATGTTAAGCTTAATGCATTGTAGTTGATTACTCACATAAAGAGCAACGCCACCACCTTGCCTTGTCAGTCTATCCTTTTTAAAAAGTACACAGTTGTTCATGACCACATTCCAGTTGTATGAGCTGTCCCACCATGTCTCTATAATTGCAATGAGATCATAGCCCAGTGACCGCACCCAGATTTCTAGTTAATCTTGTTTATTTCCCATGTCTCTTGCATTGGTATACAGACACTGCAGAGACATAGTAGAGGAGCTTCTGTTACAATTGTGGCTACCATATATTTCAGTGTCCCCTACAACCTCTGGGATAGCAATGGAGCTGGTACACTGTCCCACAAACATCCCAGGCTTGTCTCCCTTGAGCCTGGTTTTTCCCCCTTACCCCTTTGAATCTAGTTTAAAGCTCTACCAATGAGCCCAGCCAACTCCCATGCTAGAATCCTTCTTCCCCTTTGAAAGAGATGTTTTGTGTATCCTTTCATGAATATAGCATCAATAAAATCATAGAATCATAGAATTGTCAGGGTTGGAAGGGATCTTAAAGATCATCTAGTTCCAACCCCCCTGCCATGGGCAGGG
>WTSP01025583.1:0-29988 GCA_025331215.1 Actenoides lindsayi | reverse complement strand
CTGGAGGGGTTTGAAAGCCGTGGAGCTGTGGTGCTGAGGGACAGGGGTCAGTGGTGCCCTGGCAGTGCTGGGGGAGCAGTTGGACTCGGGGAGCTGAAAGGGCTCTTCTGACCAAAGCAACTCTATGAGTCTATAATGTAATTTTCTGCAAAGCCTCTCACCCAAATCCAGCGGTTCTGCCCTTCCCTCCAAGACCCTAAACCAGCCCGGCTGGGCTCTCCCCGGGGACATCACCACCCTCTCTGCTTGGCCTCCCCTAGTGCGGGGCCACCCCCGAGGCCGCTCCTTGCAGCGGGCCGGCTGGCAGGGCCCGATCCCCGCGGGGACGGGGACCGGCGGTGACACGGGAGCCGAACCCCGGGCTAGACGGGCTGGCGAGAGCAGGGGCGGGGACGGGAGGGAGCCGAGCGGGGCCGAACCGAGCCGAGCCCAGCCGAGCGGAGCCGAGTCCAGCCGAGCGGAGCCAAACCGAGCCGAACTTAGCCGAGCGGACCCGAACCTAGCCGAGTCCAGCCGAGCGCAGCCGAACCCAGTCGAACCGAACCCAGCCGAGCGGAGCCGAGCCACGTTCCCGAGCCGTTCCCGCCGCCGGAGCTGTCCAGCCGCCCGCCCGCCGCCCGCAGCCCCCTCAGCCGTTCCCCGCCATGCGGGAGCGATGAGAGCAGCTCCTGCAGACGCAGCCCGGCAATGGAGGATGATTTATTCCAGCTCAGACAGCTACCGTGAGTAGCAGCGGCAGGGAGCGGGGATGCGCAGGGCTCCTTCTCGGCGGGCTGCGGGGAGACGGGTGAATCCCGGGGATTTTGAAGGGGTTTGTTTGTGGGAAGTGCCTTAGGCCCCGGGGAGCAGGCCATTTTCCTTGCCTGGGTTCGGCATCCCGGGGGCACTCAGGGATCCGTCGGTTATATAAATTCACTCAGTTTATATATTTATATATATGTGTGTGTGTGTAAAAAAAAAATAAATATTTTTTTGTTTGCATGAACTTGGTGGTGGGTAGAAATAAGGGCGGGGTGGCGTAAAACCGTGGAAGTGCCAAGAGATTTTTCGAGAGGAAGCGTTCCTCTTGCACTGGCAAGGTGGATGGCATCTGTAAATAACGCTGTGCTGGGCAAGGCGGCATCCTCGGCTTCCTCGGCTTCCTCCGCCGTGCCACGGAGCGGTTGCGGATCGGGACCCTTTTTGCAGAGGTGCGTTTGCCCTGAGTGCCACCGGCTTTTTCTGGCTGGGTGTTTTGGAGAAGCAAACGCTGCTGCCCAGGGGGGAAGAAGCTGTTATCTGGGGGGAACTCTGCTGTTGGGATGTGGTGGCTGGCTCTGTGCAGAAAGGTGGTGAGAGCCGCCTTTGAACACCAGCGTTTCCTTTCCTTTTCATGAATGCAAAAGGTTTCCCTGGAAAACCGAGTGCATTTCTCCTAATGCTCCATTATCAGGTGCTTTGATGCATATTCCTCTTTATAAATCATTGACTCCGCAAAGAAGGGAATAAATACTTAAAGTTGATTTTAAATATGAATGAGCTCATGTCAATGACAGAGCAAACCGTCCCGTAAGGTTTCTAGTAAGTAGGGAAAATGGATGTGAACTCCTATGTTTAAATACATAGTTTGGGTGCATTCAGCCTGTCAGTAAAAGGAGTAAGTCGTGATTTCATTAGGCCATTTTTTCCCAATCTTTTTTCTTACAAAAAAAACAAACAACCACAGGAAAATGTTCTAAAGACCCTGTCAGTGTAGGTGCAATTAGACTTATTCTGTGAGATCTTGCAAACAAATGCAGCTCTCTGACGTGTCTCAGCTGTGAAGAATTTTGCAAGTATGGAGCAGTAAATATCACTCTGTGTCTTTTTTTTTTCATTCATGTCAATTTGTTTCATGGGTTCCTAAGCGATAAGCATATTTTGTTTTTAATTTCCTGCAATGAGAAATATGGCCAGATAGCTCTCAACTCAGATTGCCATTGGAGTATTTACAGTTTTCAGATCACTCACTGCCTTTGTGTAGCAGCATCATCTCCACGATGGTCAGTTCTGAAAGTCCACCACAACAAGTACTACAAAAGAAAAGGCAATACAGGGATTTGGGGATCAGGAAAGTTTTTATTGGCGTGTTTATTTTGCCTGTGGCTTATTAGGACATCAGCATAGGATGTATGAATGATTTTTGAGTCCTAATCCCATGGAGTGATGGCACTTTAGACCTCTAGAAATTCAGGGAGAAAGTGTTCCTGTAGTTCAAGGGACTTTGAGACTGCTGAAGTTATATGAATAGTCTTCCTTTAAACAAATATCAAAGATTAATTCTTGTATAGTTAAACCAAGTGCTTGTAAAGCTTCTGCAGATAAGATATGAATGGTACTTTGATACTAATTGCTCTTTGTAATAAAAAAGTCATCTCGTGGGTGTACGAATTTCAGTGGTTTGCTGAGGGTCTGTATTTTGTAGGTCATTTAAGGATTTTATCTTCAGTGACAATTTTAATGCAAGACTAATAATTCGTTTTGTTTGTCCTATAGGATTAGCAAAAGAAAATTCAAACCAAGGTAGTTGTACTGAGGTTAAAAAACCAATCAGATTAAGAGAATTTCTCAGTGCAACTAAATATGAACCTGAATTCAGAGGAGTTTAATTGGTTTGCTTGTCTTTTCTTACAACTGAGGAGGACCCTCTGCATATCCCAGATCAGAATGTGAGAAAAACCCCAGTTGCACCGCAGTCAATGTAGTTTTCTTACTCATTTTGAAGAGACCTGGGGTTTTGTTCTGTGCTCTTCTATTTAAGACCTTCAAATGTTATCTTAGAAAACAAAATTTGTGACTCTGTTGTTTGTCTGCCAAGACCTAAAGGCCAGAGAAAAGCTTCTGGTTTCCTGCTGCAGGTGAGAGCATGACTAAAGTAGCACAAGGAATATTTGCCCCATAGAGATCTTGGAATGCTACGTTTACCTAAAAAAAAGAATAAATCCCAAACCATCTCAGCAGCCTGCAAAGCAGCTGTCCTGAAGAGGAGTGATAACCTCACAGAATGGTCACTGTACTTCTCTCTCCCTCCAGGTTCCTGCCAGAATATCCTCAGTGACTGTGTGCCCAGATGGGATGTGCCCAGGGAAATAGAATATGTGCCAGGACTGTGAGAAATAAAAATAAAACACCACTTTGTTTCTGCTGCAGTGAAATCTTGAGCTGGGCTGACTGATTGTGGCCAGGATGACTCTCTTTGTAACAAACCCTCCTGGGTGACCCAGGTGTTCCTTCCTCCATCCTCTTGTCCACTCTTGGACCCAAATCCGTTTACAGGAGCTTTGTCCTTTGCCCTTGTATTAAGTTTTGCTTGTCTTATCAGCACTTCCAAGAGAAAATAAGAGTTGAGGTCTTGCCAAATACGAGAAGTCTTTGTGATTACCTTTGGAAGTGTTGCACGTGCCTGTCAGCTTGCTGCAGCTGCCAGCGATGCTGAGAGTTCAGTTTTGCTGACCCTTCTACCGAAGGATTAAACTGGAGTTCAAGAGGCTCTCTGCTAATCTTTCTTTATGGCACAATTAAAATATCCAGACTTCAGAAGTCAGAAGGAGTAGTGGCAAAGGACTAATTTATTTCAAAAAAACCCTTATCACTCAAGTCCGAGAAATTTGTCAGTTGCCAAGGTGCAAAAGTTACACTGATGCTGCAGGTCCAGGGAAGGAAGCTTGAGGAAGCTGGTACATTAAATACAGTTCCACAATCTTTGCTTGTCTCAGGAAACTTAACTGATGGAAAATGGGCCTCCTCTTTGTACACGAAGCGTTGCAGGAAATCGCTCTGAAATATGAACGTCGTGTCAATTTAACAAAGTTCTGTTTTCACATCTTAAGAGTCTCTCTCAAGCTAGTGCCAGAAATGCTGTAAAATGCAGCTGGCTGTGAGTGTGACACTCATGTGACAATCATCAGCTCACGTGCCAAGGGCTATAACTGGCAGGCAGGTATGCTCCAGTCTTGACTTGGACCTAATGAAAAAGGAAGTATCCTGTGATTCACTTCCTTATTCTGTCCCACCTCGTTACCTAAGAGATTCAAAAAAACACCCAGATGAAACAAGTTTTGGAAATCAAATAGTTTCTTAAAATACAGGTATTTAATTAATTACATAACATTAAATACTTCTGTTTAAGTCAAGAGATGAAAACAGTCACAGTCAGAGCATCATCATTATCATGGAAAAAAATACTCAGTGTGAGCTGGAGACAGGAGGGTGGGGAGAAACCTGGCTGCTGTTTGATCAAAGAGAGCTTCAGGATGAACCAAACATAGCTTCGACCTCAAAAAGACCCACCAAAGTGTTAATCCTTGTTTCTGTGTTCTTAGGGTGGTGAAGTTTCGGCGCACCGGGGAAAGTTCGAGGTCAGAGGAGGATGTCATTTCAGGAGAACACGAAATCCAGATTGAGGGTGTTCGGACAGAGCTAGAGCCTGTTGAGCTAGAGGATGGAGCTGCAGTGCCAAAAGAATTTGCCAACCCAACTGATGGTAAGTAGGTTTCTTGTTTTCCTGTAAGGGGAAAGGTGTGGCCTCCTCATAAAAGAAAGAAACAGTAACACGGGCAAATTATGTTCCACCTGAAAATCAGGATTTGGTTACCTTGTTCTCTGAGGGATGCTTTCTGTGTTTGATTTCATCTCACGGGTAACAGCCCCTTTTAAGCAGCTGTTGGCACCACCTGTTTCATAGACTTTCATGACTTAGTTTCCTTGAGAACTCCCAAAACCTCACCAGGTTTGCAGGAGCAGTTACTTGTGGCTCACCTTCAGGACTGAGCACGAAGCCTCTGCAGTGTTGCTGTCTCCTCCTTGCCTAGAGGCCAAGAGGGACGGGTTGAGTGTACATCCCAGCCTCAGCTTTCTGCCCGGCAGAGCCCTGCCAGCTGCCCTCGAAGGCAACACCGATTTAGAAGATAGGAGATATGTTGGGTTTATCTTAGTACGAGGCACACTAACATTTTATAGGAGGATTGTTTTCCCAGGGACTTATTTATTAACCTATTTATGCAATAGGAAGCCAGAAGAGGATGGAGAGAGCTCAGAGAGTTTCTCAAAAGGCTCAGTGGATCAGTGCAAGGCTGCTGCTCCGCGTGGAATTTCTGTTGGCCCGTGGCCCAAAGCAGTGCAGGTGCTGCACGGCCCCGTGTGCCGAGCTGCGGTGCCCTCACATCAGGTGCCTGGGCTCAAGTCACAAGCTGAGGTCTTAACGACATCTCTGCTTTGTTTTCTCAGTGAGATTCGATTGATTTCCTTTGGGTTTGTGTTTTTGTCTTTTGCTTTGTGAGGATGTTTAATGTTTAGTAGACGGTTGGGCTTTTGGATCTTGAAGGTCGTTTCCAACCTTAATGATTCTGTGATGTCCAACTCTTAGCTAGGTGAAGCTTTCCCGTGGCAAATGTACTTTTTAAACTACTGGAAGTGTTAAAACCTCAAGACTTAGATTCAAACAACTTGAACATCAACCTATATTTTTGTTGCATATTTCATTTTGCACTTGAGCAAAGGAGTTTGTGTTGTCTCAGCTTCTTCAGATGGAACAAAATAATGAGGTCATGACAACGTGTGGGAAATGAACCATCAGCATTTTTAACAAAAGTATGTTTTAAGATACGTGTGTCTTGGACAAATTCTTGATTCAAAGAATTACTGTTTGACTCTCTGTACAACGAAATACCCTGCTGCAGTTTCCATCACCTGCACTGTATTGCTGTGTGCTGGTGAACAGCTTCTTACCAGAGGAAGCTGCAATTCAGTAGTGAAGTCACCCCCAGGAGTAAGAGGCTGAACGTGTGCTGGAGTCACTGGTGCTCCACTGGTTTACTTCTGTGTGAATAAAATATCGTAGGAATATTTAGAATTATTTTGACTTTAACACAATTCCTGAAGAACACAGAGATTTTCCCAAGCAGGAACTGTATGAAAGGAAGTAGCTCTCTGTTATATATTTTAGATCTCAGTTAATATGTAATTGCATTCATGGCTCAAGGGATGGCTCTTACTAGGAAAGGAACCCACTGCTGCCCTAGAATTGTTTTCTTTCTAGATACTTTCATGGTGGAAGATGCGGTGGAAGCCATTGGATTTGGAAAGTTCCAGTGGAAGCTCTCTGTTATTACTGGATTAGCATGGGCAAGTAATTGTTACCAAGGTCAAGTGCATGGTCAGAGAATCTCAGTGATTTAAATAACGTAGCGATCCTCTGTTGACAAAAAGTCTCCAAACAGAGAATTGTACAATGGAGAAGGAATTTGACTTGAAATTCTAAAATGAGAGCTGGGCTCAAACTTGTTACGTGGTGGTAATGAATAAGCGACTGATTTCTGTCTCTGCAGTTCTTATAGATCAGGGGTTGAAAAATCATTCTGATTCTCTACTTCAGATGCTGCTTTCGAACAGAAAGGGCACCAGGCTATTCCTACAGAGAGGTCTCTGTTTTCATGCAGTGATTTTACCACATTCACCCCAGCAGCTACAATCTGTTTCCCCTCTCAGTCGGTATCATTGTAAGCTCAGTTTCAGGTGAACAGCAACCCAGTACTTCTGGTTTTAACCTTGACAGCAAGAGCAGAAAGACGAGCTTTGTTGTCCCTTTGCTGCTGTTTCTGAAGCTCTCTGTTACATCTCCTGTGATATATTCTAAGGTAATGATATCTGGAGCCTGTATTTACTAGATATCATCTACGTATAAGGTTACAATCATCCATGGTTTAGATCCTGTCAGTAGTGGGATTTGGTCTACGGGTGATCTGATTTGTTTCCCCTACAGAGCAGGAAAGGCACAGAGCAGAAACAAGGTTAATTTTCAGAAGGTATATTATTGACTGTTATGTTAATGTAATTTTCAGGCAGCTACTTATTTTTGTTTCTTTTTTTTTTACCCTTCTAGATGGCAGATGCTATGGAAATGATGATTTTAAGTATCCTAGCTCCTCAGCTTCATTGTGAGTGGCGATTACCAAGCTGGCAGGTTGCATTGCTCACATCGGTAGGAAAAATAACCGACAGCTCCTGTATTCTGTAAGGTTTTCCCACTCGTTGTAATTCAGACACTATGCTTTATATCCCAAAGTTAAATCTGTTTGTGGCCTTTGCAGATTGCCTTCAGCTCGGGAGAATGTGTGAGTCTTTCTTAAAAAGCCAGAGCTTGAAGAAATGAAACTCAGAACTGAGGAAATTTTGCACTTTTTGGGTTCAAAGTTTCATGTGATTTCCAGGAAAATATATGAATTGATTCAGACTCATCCTAAAATCCAAACTGGTTGATTTAGGTGAAAAAAAGGATTGGGAAATTTTGACTGTCTTTCTTCAAAAGCTTTCTTTCTCAGCACCTTTAAACTTGCTTGTACATATGCGGACCGGGAGCGTGAGAGAGAGCAAGCATTCGCTTTTCGAGGTGGATCAGCCAGTAGTCTTTGTGAGCAGAGCTCTGATAACACCACCTCTAAATACAGTGCTGTGGGATTGGAAACAGACAGTGCCTTTAGGGATAAGCAAAGTAGTTTTTGGACCCTTCTGTCAGCATCCGCCCCCGTTGTGTGGCGTGCTCCCTAACTCCGACACTTCTTTTTCCTTGAGCTTTTGATGCCATTAGTGCTGGTCACTTGGTCAAAATGCTCAGCTGATTTAAATCAGTTGAGACCAGGCCCATTCTCATAGCTGAACGCAGCTGCCCATCCAAAGGAGAGTCTTGTTCCTTCTCTCAGCTCAGCGTAGTTTTATTCTCGGTGAGGAAAATCAGAAGAAGGGGTCAGTGGACATGAGATAAAAGCTTTGGCAACAGAGCTGCTTCTTACCCCACTTCCTGCTTGAGTATGCACTGCTTTTTTTGGGCAAAATTGCAACGCTGACTTGAGGGGTGCCTGTCTGCTTCCCCTCTCCAACACAGGCACTTGCTCCTGTCGCCACATGCCTGTCCCCCCAGTAATGCTGTGAAACTCTCAGGAGGGCCTTGCTGTGAAGCTGGTGGAAGATTATTTTGTGGTTTATGAAAACCTTTCAGGGGAAAAAAAACCAAACAACCAAAACAACCTAGAAACAAGACAATGATTTCCGTAGAGTGGCAAATTGTGATTTCCAATCATTTATCATTAATTTTCTTTCATTTGTCAAAAGCTAAAAATTATCCAGTACTGGCCTGATTCAGTAGTTCACAAATTAGCAGGTCAGGTAAAGGGTGAGGTGATCCCAGGTATCCTGGCTGAGATTGGGTCTGTCTATGTTGTGTTTGGAATCCTGACCTCAGCAAATGCAGGGGAAAATGGGCCCGTCACTGGAGGAAGCTGAGAGACCTTGGCTTGGACAGTCTGCTGATGCTCATCCCCATTCCTGGGCAAGGGCAGCTTCCCTTTCTGCTCAATGACAGTGAAATTAGTGACTTTGGAAAACCCCACGACATGAATAATTATCCTCAATAGTCTCTGCTGCAAAGGAACTGTACCCAGAACACCAGGACATTTTGCTCTATTGTTAGAGATGGAATATTCTAGTTCCAATGTGACATCATATTCCCTTTGCTGTTGTACGGAAATTTTCACTTGTTTTGTTGTTAAGGGGAGGATTTTTTTTTTTCTGGTGTCTCACAGGTGGTGTTTGTGGGAATGATGTCCAGCTCCACCCTCTGGGGGAACATTTCAGACCAGTATGGGAGAAAAACAGTAAGTCTTCAGCTCCTACTGCAATATATTCTAATACTTCTACAGCCTGGATGTTTCGGTGCACGGTGTTCACAAATGTCATACTCCACATGTATGAAGCAGAATTAAGCAGAGCCAGAATTGACCTCCTGTGAAACAGAAGGAGTTTGAAGCTCCACGTTATGTTTTGTTAGTTTGTGTTACAGCAGAAACCCTTTTCCTCATGCTCCTTTATTAAATGCAGGGCCTAAAGATCAGCGTGTTGTGGACGCTCTACTACGGGATCCTCAGTGGTTTTGCGCCAGTGTACAGCTGGATCCTGGTGCTGAGGGGCCTGGTGGGCTTTGGGATCGGAGGAGTTCCTCAGTCGTAAGTAAATATTCACAAGTCCAAATCTTTCTCTTTTCTGTTTTTCTTTAAATGCTTATGCCCAGTTGAAGACATGCCTCTGATTGCTTGCCCCAGTCTCTTTTTTCTTTTTCCTATTCTGTAACTAATATGTTAAACTCTGAGAAGGCTTTAAAGACACCCAGTACATCACAGAACCAGCTTTACAATGACTTGTATGTGAGCAAGCTGAGTTCCTACATGTAATGTGTTGCATGCCTTAAGTCCTTTTAAGCTTCCCTCAGGTAAACAGTGGTAAAAACAAGAGGTCCAAAGACCCCACCTAGAAGTGGGTAAAACACCACAGCCAGCCTTTCGTAGCTGTACCATGGTGCTAGCTTGTCCCGAAGGGACAGCGTGGTCTTGTTGCGAGATAGGTCGTGACATTAAACATGTGCATTTAGAGGCAGGGCTGAGCCCTGGCTCCTGATGGTAAAACTGCAGGTTATTGTTCTGTCAGAGCCTGGACTTTCACATCTGAACCCGAGGTGGAATTCCAAACCCACACAGCCCAGACCTGGAGCACTGAAGATATCTTGGACACATGTCTAATGAGGGGGTAGCATCAGGATTTCTCGATTACTGTGTCATTCCCTTCACTGAAGATGGAGATCTCTTAAGTTTTCTACCTGGAATAAGTAACTCTGCTCTAGGCTTTTCATTATAAATGTAAAGGGAAGAGTATAGCCATTTGCTCTCTGGGTAGTCTTCTGTACTTACTAATAACTAATATTTTGCCCCATGGAGGTGCTATTTTGAAGTCTAACTTTGACCGACGGCTCACAGACTTCTTCATAAGGCAAGTCAATATCCTGTCTCTTCTATGGCTGTTCCCGGATAAAAGATTCAGAGCTGAGATGGAACATCTCAGTATTATTAATTTTCTTTCACTGCTCTCCTGCCCACCTCTAGCAGCTGCACAGAAGCACAGAGTGTATGTAAACCAGGAAAGCCCTCGGCCTGCTGTGTGCTGCCTGAGGGTGAGGCAGTTTCAGCCAGGCAGCTCCGACTGAAGCGAGGCAGGAGGACAACAAAGAGAAAGCAGCAGAGTTCTTAATGCCTCGTGCTGCAAACACATCTTAATGCTGTTGCCAGAGCCCCAGAGGGACGGCGGCAGCACGGTGCTGTTCTGCGGAGGGGCGGGCAGGGCACAGCGGCTCCTCCGCTCAGTGAGGGACAAAGAGGAGCTGCTTACAGAACTCACAGCGGATTCTGCTGCTGCTGAGTCTGTTTCTTGTAACTGTAATAGCGATTCCTTTGACAGAGGAGTAAATGTGTTTGAAGCAGGAAAAGTAGCCCCTTTCTGATGTCCTTATTGGCTGTGAGTGGCTGAATCTCAATGGAATGACACAAGTGTCTTTATAGTTGTATATTCCATAATGGGTGTGAGAGAGAGTTTTATGAAAAGTGTTATCAAAAAGAAATCATTCAGCAATAATAAATCAACTGACTATAGCAGATATCCCTCTATCTGTACGTGTCAGAGCTGCACCTGAGGAGCTGTGGCCCCTCCTCTGGGAATTTTCTGCGAGATATTATCTGGATTGTTCATTCGCTGTGCCAACATCCAGACTAGCAAAGGTAACACGAATTCTTTTAAGGCAACAGTTCTGCACAGCATTGATCAGCTCCTGTTTTCTGCTGGGGTATACAAGGTGCTGCTCTCCATTTCATTATGTGATTTTACTTCCTTCTCCTCTTCGTCGCTGATCTAATATAATATTGTATGCCACTTTGTACTTTGATAAGCTGAGTTCTGGGAAGCTACTCAAGGATTAGTCGAGTTAGCAGGAGTTTTGTCACAAACATCAAGGAAAGCCCGAGGAGTTTAGAGGCGGAAACGGGGGGAGTCAATGGAATGCGAGCAGAGCAGGAGCAAAGAACAAGTCTCACCAGATGGTTTGAAGAAGACACAAGAGCTTTGCCTGGCTGCTGGCTCTTCCCTTCATCCTCAGAAGTATGCACAGAGAAGCTATGCTGTTGCTCTTTGGCATAGTCATGAAACAAAGACTCTGCAGAGTTAGATGATTTCTTTTTGAATTCCCACAATAAAAGAATGCAAATTATCTTATACCAGTAACAGGATCAGACCTTCAGAATATTCACCTCCTGGAGAATTGGAACCTGGCAGAGTAGACTGATATGAAATTGTCTGAGCCAGTTGTAAAGCCCTGAAGAAATTATTTACCCAGCAGGAGTTTGGGTTGAATGCTGGTGGGCCACACTGAAAGTAACAGACCCAACGCCTGTCCCGGAGCAGAGCAGGGCTGTGGAAACTTATGCATCAAGAAGTGCTGCACAGGCTTACAAAATCCCACCAGCAGAGCAAATTCTGTCCTCTGTTGCAATGAAGAACTGAAGGGGTTTGTTCTGGTGCAGAAAGGGGAGTCTGAACCAGCATGCACAGCTTGGCTGGCTGAGGGCTGGGAAAGGGGTTGTGTTTCCACTGTGGTGGGTTCAGCAATTTTAACAGAAGGTAAAGGAAATGTTTGAACCTCTCGCGTTGTGCTAACGTGGCATTTTCCTCAGTGTGCTAATATGACATCTCTCTCAATGTTCACTCTTCGCAGGGTAACCTTATATGCTGAATTCCTTCCAATGAAAGCCAGAGCAAAGTGCATTTTATTAATAGAGGTGAGCGGTGTAGCCGTGTGCGCTGGTCCCGAGAGGGACAAACTCTGCTGCTGCTTCCACCCGTGCAATCCTACTGACTAGAAATGTCACCCATAGCTGCAGTCAAATCTCGATTGGCCAGGTTGGTGTGGAGCTGAGGTTGCCCCCATACGCTGGTACTAACTAGCTGAGGTCCAAAAGCAGTGTAAAGCATCCCATAACGCTCTGCTCTTCTGGCTGACTCTGCCTTTTTGCAACTGAACTTGCATCCGGTGCTGCGTAAGTTCCTGCTGTTAGCACAGGGGAGGCCTTTGGGGGGTCACCTCATTTCATGGTGAAGTTAGTCTGCAACTCAGGAATGGAGTAGTGGAGAACTGACTGATCAGTAAATGCAGGGCTAAATTCAGCTCCCCGTATTCAGATGTGTCAAAGTCACAGAGAGCAGAATTGTCCCCTATAAAAACTTTAAGGCAAAAATTGCTGCCTGTTAGCGGATGGTTGAGGAGTCAGAGAACGGTACAGTTGTCTGCATCAGTTGCTTTGGAAAGAGCATCCTTGTGGAAAAACCTCACCAAACTGAAACAGCTTCTCAGTGCTGAAGGAGTCTCCTAAGCTAGGCTTACATTCAGGTGATTACTCTGTCAGAAATAGAGCTCAGCAGATGAACTGCTCCTTTCTGTGTCACTTGCCCATGAGAAATATATTCTGAGCGTTAAATAACGAGCTGAGTGGATTCATAAACGAAAAGGGAATCATCCTGCGTGGGTGGGATATGCAAGAGGGTGCTAGCTCCATGATTTGCCAAGAAGGGGTCAATTCCTTCTTTATTCTGTGGCTTTGGTAGCTTGGTTTTGATAAGGAAGACAAATTCCATAGAATATGCCACTCATGGTGGTAACTGGGAATAATACAGGTATATTAATAGCCATTTTGGTTAAGAAAACCATGTGATGAGTCTGTTCCTTAAGAGCAGCTAGCTACCTCCAGGTAACCTTCAGTGTCTAGAGAAAGTCGATGCTCAGTTTTCAGAAATGAACACTTTATCTTCTACAACATTTCAACAAATGCCCTTACACTGTCCAGACTCTGTTTCCATACAGTGGTGGACGTCTGAAATGTCTCTGGCTGTCCCTAGAGAGCATGTCTTGGAACGTTACAAGGAAGGAGGCCTGAAGAGCACTCTAATTCTCACTCGTGACTGTTTCTTTTTCCTTTGGCAGGTCTTCTGGGCCATTGGGACCGTGTTCGAAGTCCTTCTAGCAGTGTTGGTGATGCCCACTCTTGGCTGGCGGTGGCTTCTCATTCTTTCTGCCCTCCCACTTCTTCTGTTCGCTGTCCTGTGTTTTGTAGGTATTCTTTCAACAATGAATGTATGTTCCATCAGTCTGCCAATTCTCTACCTTCCTTAAGGAAGGAAACCGTGACAGTTTTGAGCTCTCTGTTGGTGTCGTCTTTGACACATCCAAAATAATCCCCAAAATGCCGTTGTTTTAACAGGGTGCTAGTAAAAACATTCCAGTGAGAGCTGGCTGTGATTGCTGGAGGACAATGGTGGGCTGGAATTTTGTGAAACCAGATCAGGCCTGGAAACCTCTCCAATTTAGTGACTTTATTTTAATGGAGCTCAGTGAAATCAACATTTTATTAAAAGCTGTTGCCATTTCCCCGATTGCTCTTTAGATTTTGAATTTATTTTGACAAAAGCCATAACTGTTATAATTACTGCCCACTTAAAAAACCCACCCAAATCTGGGGTAAAATCTTCACAGTGCAGGTCAGATTCTAAAATAAGATGTACAGGACTTAAACCTGAGCTTCAGTGCACTATTAGGTAATATATTCTCCAATCACTCAAAGATATGTCCTTGGCAGGTTGTTTAGCAGCTCTGATTATTCCTTAGTCACTGGCATTGCTTTTCAGAAACACCTCCAGGTGCACGGGTATTAATGTGCTTGTTTTTAGAAGGAGCTTAAAAATGCAGATTTTTGGAATGCCCAGAGCATCTTGTTATGTGCCCTGGGTGCTTTGCCTTTCCGACTGAGAAGGTAGAATGACAGAAGGGAAAGGTTTTAGGCTGGAGTTCCGACTTTATGGCAACAGTGGAGTTTTGTAGCTTCTTAAAGCCTCAGGAGGAGTTTGACATTGGGCAGAAAGATGGTTGTCTGAAGTGTTGAAGATGAGTTCTGTAATCCTCTCTTACATCAGCAGTCTGCCGGAGTCATGGACATTTCCCACTCTAAGCCCACAGAGAAAATCCCCCGTTTGTTTATTGCTGGTTCTGACATCACTCTGTGATCTGCTTTGCTCTCTTAGTGGCTGCCAGAAAGTGCCAGGTATGATGTATTATCTGGAAATCAAGAAAAAGCAATTGCCACTTTAAAGAGGATAGCAACGGAAAATGGAGCTCCAATGCCTTTGGGAAAATTAATTATTTCCAGACAGGTACGTGCAGGTAACAGGCACATTACTAACCTGGGAGACTGTCAAACTCTGCTGCATTCACAGGGGTTTTTAGAACTGAATGATCAATGTTAATTTAATGTCTCAATCAGTGATAAAAAAGGGGAGGTGATCGTAGATGCCTCCTTCTCAGTGAGGAAGAGTTTGTTTCTCATTTTTATTTCCATGAAAATCCTGAAAGTAAAAAAGGATCTTTAAAGTGAGTGTTCATGTTATTTAACCTCACTCTAAGACCCTATTATTAAAGAAAATCAAACCTTGAAGCTCCTGAAGAACTCCGATCAGAAATCCCCGATCTGAGCTCATGAGACAAGGTAGAATTTGACTCTTTAGCTGTACCTCACTTTTAATCTAATCCTGATGTTCTGGAGCGGGGAAGCAGCAAGCTCCTGTTCAGTCCTAATGCAAGGACAAACTCAGGCTGTTACTTCTGAGCTGCATGTTGCTGTATGAATTGCATTGGAACTTTCATTTCAGCTTTATATGGCCAACTTTTCAACACCCCTGTCGACACGTAAAGCAGCTCTGCGTTTACAGAACAAAGAGCAGGCTTTTATAAGAAAAGAAAGATAGAAAGTTAGCTGGCAGAGGGAGACCTGCAAACCTGAACGGGAGCAGAACTGCAAAGCCAGGCAGCAGCCTGTCACTAACGAACGGGAGATGGAGGTTGGATTTTCTGAGGGGGGGACCAGGGGGGATTTGAGCTGCCATGCGTTTCGTGGGTGCTTGGTTCAGCAGCTGCAGCTTTGATGGGCTCTGCAGGAACGCTCTTCCCATTTTGGATGGGTTTTCAGGGTGGGGTGGGAAAGTACTTTTCCTTAACCGCAAGCTGAGCCCTCCTCTCTCTCTCTCTCTGAGAACCACACAGTTTAAAAGGGGTTTGCTTGCAAGAGGGCCTCTTGGAGCTCCTCAGTATCTTACCTGAGATAAGAAGCCCTGAGGGGCTGCTCTAACCTAGGGGAGCTGGCTGGGGACCACACGAATCATCTGCCACCCGTGGACTGGCAAAGTTCTGCTCTGCCTCTTTCCAGTTCCACCTTGTTCTGGCAGATCTCCACCTTCCCTGTGGAGGAACAGTGTGCCCTGTGTATGAGCTGGTATCGTTACGTGCCTAGAGAATTCCCCTTGCCAGAGGAATTCTTTGCTTGGATCCCAGCTCCAGTGTGGCTCCTACAACCTGAAGAACCCTCAGCTGAAACCAAGCACCCGCCCGGAGATGCAGCACTAGTACTGGGTGTTGTATTGTCCCTTGCCACTCTGTGGCCTTCAGTCCAGGACCAGTGAGTGCCCTGGTCATCTGACTTCTGCTTGTTTTCAACAGGAAGACCGAGGAAAAATGAGGGACCTTTTTACACCCCATTTTAGATGGACCACATTGTTACTCTGGTTTATATGGTAAGAGGAAAAATAAATGGCATGGTGCCAACACAATTCTAAATGGTTTTTAATGGGAGTGTCTGACAATATCACTAAAATACAGCAGTGTCCTCCTCAAAAAAAAAAACAACCCCAAACAAAATACAGCCTGTATTGATTTGTAATTTATGAAACCACCCAATCACCAGCATTCACCTTCTAATTGCCCTTTCATTTTCTAAATGCTGATAGGAAATAGCTTTGAGCAGCACTTAGTGGAAATCCTCACGCAGTGGGTTCAGTTTTGATTCGCGTTGTTTACTGTGGGTTTGACCAGCTGAGATTTCTTCTCTCCTTCCCTGCAGGTTTTCCAATGCTTTTTCATATTATGGGTTAGTTTTATTAACTACAGAGTTCTTTCAAGCAGGAGACGTTTGCAGCAGTAAGTACTAGTCCATCTTTTCTTGTTAAATATACCCTGTTAAGGGGTGGAATATAATTTATTAGCTCACCTTCTGCTGTTAGTTTGGAAAGGTCTGTGGCTACCAGCCTGAATTTTAAGGCATTCTCTTCGAGGGTTACTTATTTTAAACATTTTTGATAGGCTGTTCCTCATCTCCTGCACAATGCAGAGAGGTCCCGCAGTGTCTCTGAGCCCAAAATGTAAAACAGCAAGACAACCTTCCAGGGAGACCTGTTAGAAAAAGCAGCTGTTCTTCTTGAGAAAAAAAAGGGATTGAATAAAATGTAAGTTTCCAGATTTGACAGGCCTAATCACTTCTGAGATAGAGACAACTGCTGCTTCTGTGCAGCTCCCAGGTTCTCAAGATGTGAAGACCTGCTGAGAAAAAAGATAATGGTGGGAAACCATTGTCCTTTCTGTTGCAGATTTTTGTGTTTAAAAAAAAAAAAGAAGTGTTTTGACAGTGTTTAAGAAGATGCTTGAAAAGTTTGATTCCCCAGGGGAGGCATGATTGTGTTCAGAACACTTGTAATTAGCAGAAATTGTTTGATAGGTGGAAAATTACAGAAAGAAGATGGGTAGTATTGGGAGAAGACACAGAGCTCAAGCTTGTACAGCAGCGTATGAGGTATTTGAGAGGGCTCACTCTGGTCAGCCCCCACAGAGCAGCATGCACCCTTTAAAGCCACTTGTTTTCACAAAGACTCAATATTATTCAGTCTCCTCAGAGTGTTGATGAAGTGTTAGTATCTCAGTTTATGTGGGGAGAAAGTGAATTATTGATGTTAGTTGTGCCCACTCGCATGAGCCCTGGACTGAGAAGTAACTATGCCTGTGGAGCTGATAAGGAAGGGTCAGTTTTCGTTCTGATAGTGATGGTGGCAGAGGTACAACACCCTGCCACAAATGAGATTACAAACTGTGCAGCTTCAGCTGTATCTTCCAGGTAGAACATACCTGCTGTGTGGGGGGTCTTTTCAGTACATCCCTTCTATCAGTTCCAGCAGTAAGAGTGATAAAGCCATAGCAGCAGGGAAGAGTTTGCTGAAAATATATTGCATGTTTGCCCTTTTTTCTCCCACAGTATCCAGTAGAAGGAAAGAAGTTAAAGCAAAGTGCAGCCTGACCTGTGAGTACCTGACAGAGGAAGACTACACTGATCTGCTCTGGACAACCCTGTCTGAATTCCCTGGTAAGTGGCACCAGTTCCTCACTGTGTGGTTGGACTGGGAAATGAGGTCTTCGGTCCGGCCTAATGCCAAGGTACTTCCCACAGCACTGGAGCTCCTTGCTGGCACTACTTGCTATGTGCAGTGTGCACAGTATCTGTTGCTCTCTTTTCACTGCCCGTGTGAGCACCACAGATAAAATCACTAGTAATTGCTTTGTGAAGCTGTAATGGCCCATCTGACTATGAACTCTATCCAGGCAACCTCTTAGGCGTTCAGGGGAAGGGTAACAATTAAATCAAAGGGGCAGAATCACTTGAACTTTTACCCGTAAATGACTTTCCAGAGCTATTTCTAAAGGACTGTAGGTCTAGTGAATCAATGGAGAACTTGCTCCCTAGAGCTGTGTCCAGCCCCAGTCAGGATTTTCAGTTGCTTTCCACGAATGCCAGCGAACAGTCTGACACAAGACAAGCACGAGGGTGTGTAACAGCCCTTGTTTCTTCAGGTGGTCTCTCAGAAGGTCTCAGGAGACAGTCTCTCATTATTAATGTTTGAAATAATACTGTGAGGCAGAGGTCAGGTTATTTTCACTGCTCTGGATTATAGTTTCAGGGACAAATGCTCAAAGAGAAGCCATTTAATTGGTGAAAAGTTGTAAGTCTGTGACAGATAAAGGTGCCCAGAAGAACTAGGAGAAGTGTCCTGCACAGCAGTCGTTCTGGGAAGGATGCCAGTGGACAGAAGAGAGTGTGTGTGCTCTTTGGAATTATACTGTAGCCAAAACAACTGATTTCACCCTGACATGTGCTAAGGCAGGAGAAAGAAATATTAACAGGGATACTTTTGAATGTGACACTGGCAACTTGGATGCTTGAGTAATCCTCACGCTTGCTGCACATCACCTTTTAAAAGCATATGGAAAAGCTGCATAAGAGGGGAGTACTTAACATCGTGAGACTTAGAGAGACTGATCTATTTATCAAAGAGCATGCAAGAAATAATTGGATGGCAGCATATAAATAAGACAATGGAAAGAAAATACTCCGTTCTAGTGAGCCCTTCAATCTGGCAGCAGGGAGATGAGGAGGGAACAATGGTCAGAACCTGAACAGAAGTTCCCATGAGACATGAGACAGGCATTTTCAGCATTCAGGTTGGCAAGCACTGCAGTAGGCAGTGGCTAGCAACTCTCAGAGCCGATGGCTCACTCCTGCATCAGCACGTAGCCCCTGTGTGGGGGCATGTGGGGCTGTGGGACCAGCACGTGGAGCAAGGCTCACTAGCTGGGACACAGAGCTGCTGTTCCATCCCCCACCAGTGCTGGGGCAGTCCGTGCCATGCTCTGCCAGATGCCTCTGACAGCAAAATATTCTGGAGGAAGAGAGAACAAAATTTCAACTCTAACCACCCCAGCCTGTGTTAAAATCTGTCTGCTGCAGCCTCCACCTTTGCTCACTTCCCAGTGGTCATCTTGTCTCCTTGTACAGGGGTGTTAGTAACGCTGTGGATTATCGATCGGATAGGCCGCAAGAAGACCATGGCCCTGTCCTTCTTGGTCTTCTCCTTTTGCAGTCTTCTGCTGTTTCTCTGCATTGGAAGGTAAGTGAGACACTGAACAACTGGGGTATCTGATTCGTCCACGTTCTCTCCTGATTACGGCAGGAGAACTGCAAGTGGTGGCTTGAAAAGCCATGAGATGGTCGTGCTCAACTGCCAAAAGAATTGAGGATGATGTTGGGTTTTCTCACTAGAGTTTGGAAGGAGACTAAAGGAAGGAGGAGAGGAGAAAGCCTTCGCTATAATCTTGCAGACAGAGCAGTCCAAAGGGGAAAATAAGAGCTTATGTAACCATTGGAGTCGGTGGACCATCGGAGCTCAGGGCTGGCATTGCAGATACATGGGGCTCCACTTTCAAAAGGACTTGGGGATTTTTGTGTAGTTCAGTATCCATCCTTCCTGCAGATTTCTGAAAGAACAGCTCGGTTGGCAGCTCTGCCCTTGAATCTTAACAGTACCAAATTTCCAGCTGAGCTCTGAGCCTGCCCCTGCCTGTGTGCCCGGCCTTCGTGCCACGCGCGCGCGACAACTTCCGTCCCCTGGGGCTGAGGAACGCAGCAACAACCGAGCAGCCGGAGGAGAGCTGGCTGAATTGAAACCTTTTCAGCTGCTGTACAAAACCCGGTGAGGTTTCTGCACAGAAACCTTGTGATGAGAACCCTTAGAAAGCTGCAAACACCCGGGGGGTGGGTAGGCTCAGGGCTTTGAGAGAGGGAAGCCGCGCTCTCGTTCCCTTCTCGCACGTGCCGCTTTTTGTTAGCGCCGCTCACCACGGGCAATAGCTTTTTTCTTATTCTTTTTTTTTCTTATTTCTCATTTCCATGGGCCACTGCTGTCAGTTAGAACAAATCTACTGATGGGATTGTGGGAATGCAGGTTGTTTGACGTGGTTGTTATAGGAAAAAAGTCCAAGAAAAAAACATGAAAGGTTCATTAAAAAACCAAAATAAGTCGTTCTATTAAATTCAGCATTTTTGTTGCACTTGCCCCCAAGTTAAACAAACAGACTGTGCAGAACAATCCCAAACACTGCTCTCCTTTTTATTCTCACAGAAATGTTCTTACTGTGCTGCTCTTCATTGCAAGAGCTTTTATTTCGGGAGGATTTCAGGCTGCTTATGTTTACACTCCTGAGGTAAGGAGGTTGTTTTTGTAATGAGAATATTTAAGGGGAGTGAGAACATGGTGGGGAGGTATTTTTTATGACGTCTTCACAACGGACCTTACCCCAGATGATCTCATTGTCGTTGTCTAACAGAACTTGCTGTAGTACCACTTAGTAATTTCCATTGATGTGGGAGCCTTGGCTCGGGGGGAGGGGAGAGAGAACTTCCCACTGGGGCTAACAGGCTGATGCTTTGTTGGCAGGTTTATCCGACAGCCACGCGTGCTTTGGGCCTGGGAACATGCAGTGGAATGGCCCGAGTGGGAGCCCTCATAACCCCCTTCATTGCACAGGTAAAATCTCTCCCCCCTCATCCTCTTTCTGAGACTGAAGGCTCAGGAAGGTGACACAGAACCTGCCGAGGGTGATCTGTGCGTGGTGTGTTGAGGGAGATGTTGCCTGTTCCTTGAGGAGAGCTCGGGCTCCTCTCTGAATTTACCTCTTGCTCCAGAGCTCCGTATGCTGGGGCTACATGGCCAAGAAGCAGACTGCTGGGTGGGTGTAAGGACACCTTGAAAGCCACTGCCTGGAGCTGGTATTCATGAGAGGCAGGGAGTTCCTGTGTGTGTTGAGATGCCACCTTTCTCTTGAGATCCCAGGCCGAGGTCCTGGGAGCTGCAAACCTTCAGCATATACGGACAAAGCTCGACAGAGAGGTTGGGTGGGGTGCTCCTGCATTAGTACCTGTCTTTCCTTCTCTGCTAGGCCCAGGGCTACGATTGTGTATTTTCTGCCTTTTTTTTTCTGCAGGTGATGTTGGAATCATCAGTCTATTTAACCCTGGTGGTTTACAGTGGCTGTTGCCTGCTGGCTGCTCTGGCTTCCTGCTTCTTGCCCATTGAAACAAAAGGTCGTGGTTTACAAGAGTCCAGCCACAAAGAGTGGGGACAGGAGATGGTCGGGAGAGGATCTCATTCCCCAGGGGTCACCAGGTCAAACTCCGGATCACAGGAATGATGGGACTTGACAACCTGCTGAAAGAACGGATGATACAAGCATTTATTTTTTATTATCTTAATTTTTTTCACAAAAAATCCATCTCTGAAGCCTAGAAAGCTGGCCATCCCATCACTGCCAACGTCACGTGCCATTAACTGCAGGAACTTTGGGGCTGAACCTAAGCAAATTGTGTCTCCGCTGCTCTTTGCTCACACTCATAAGAACTTTACTTCTGTGTTGAGAGGCGTTTGATCCAGGTATCATCTGAAGTGTAGCAGGAAGGGATTTTCTTAAGTCCGTTGTGCTTGCATGGTCAGCTCTTCAGCTTAAAACGTCCCGTGTCGAGCAAATAGCTAACTGAATGCAACTCAGTCTAAGCTGTCGTTAAAACAATGTACTCTTGATGCCTCCAAACAAACAGTTCATATTTATTGTGTACCTGGCATAGCACACGGTGGACTCCACACACTCCAGAATAGGTGTTATGAATTAGATGCCTGCCTTGCACTTTTTAGCCGTCAACACCAACACCGCGATGTGGGAACGGCAGAGCAGCCGACGCTTTCTAGCTCCCTCGCTCGTGGGTCCTGTTCCTTGAGAGGTCACAGGCAACGATCGCTCAGGAAGGATTTATCTGAACGTTTCTCCTCTTCACAGCAGGTAGTTTGAGTCAGTGAGGAGGGGGATTTGTTGCAGAGACGGAAAGAAAACGAAATCCTGATGCTTTGGAGCAGGAGGTGACCTCTCTCACGTTGCCGGGGTCACTGAGCGCGCTGTCTGTTGCCGGTGAAGGCTGGTCCGGCCGTTCCGGCCTCTCTCTGCCTGTGGAGCTGCACGCTGTGGTTTCCTGCCTGGGTCCAGCTATGATTCTGCTCAGGTCTCCCCAGTATGTTTTCACAGCAGTGTAGCCAAAACCTGTGATAAAAATGCCTCGGTCTGAAGAGCTGCGTGTAGCAGTTTGGATGGAGCCGCTTCCACGTGCCTCCCAACAGAAGCTGGGCGGAACTTTTTGATAGCTGCTGATTGTACCGTCAAGCTGGTGACACAGGAATGTAGCTGGCATCACGTCCTAAACAAAGGCCACGGGGAGAGCCCAACTGCAATCAGACAAGGAACTTCACTCCTTCAGAGGATGCTCCTCCAGGTTGAAGGTTCTGCTCTCGTCGGAGAATGTAACCGAGCCCGGGTGAGGAAAAGTTTGTCGTCTCTATCAGAAATCTGTCACTGTGCAGGAAGGCAGGTGTCAGAGTCAGCGAGGAGATGCATAAGGAACCCAAGACGTGTCTCAGCCACACCTTAGCTTATTTCCAGGACTCCAGGCTGTGGAGCACACGACCAAATGTCAGTGAGATGGACTAAACGCTCATCACTGGGCTGTGGGAAGCAATACGTTTTTATAGTGTCCGTGGTCGCTTGTCTCACATAAACATAGGTGAGTGTGCACCAGATTTTTGCACAGTAGAGTATTTTGAGTATTGTGGGAAGCAGGCCCCTTTTCTGCCGGGCAGGAATAGGTGTCACTGAGCCCACGTTTGGGTGCAGGACCACCGAACACTGTAAGGGTTCAGCTTTGGGTTTTGCAGCTCAGTGGGATGCTCCAGGGTGTGTTGGGCTGTTTGTACCTGAAGGGAAAGCAGAAGTGGGTAATTTCTTAACGAAACAGGAAACTCGGTAATAACAAAAGGTCAAAAAGGTGGATATTCTGGGTGGGGGTGTCTCCTGCTGAGAGAAGTTGAAAGTTTGACAAGGTACCAAAACATCTGGCCGTTCGTTCACCGCTTGGTGATGGTGGCTGCGCTGAAAGACTCCAGAAGCAGTTGGTCTGCCAACAGGCAAACGTTCCTTTTCACAGCCATCCAAAAATGCAGGTCAGCTCCCAGGGCATCCCACTGTAGGTGCAGCTGATCTCAGAATCATAGAACAGTTTCATCTAGAAGAGACCTTCAAGATCGTCAAGCCCAACTTTACTCCCAGCCCTATTCAAACCACTAAACCATGTCCCTCAGCACAACATCTGCCCGGCTCTTAAAGCCCTCCAGGGACGGTGACTCCACCACCTCCCTGGGCCATCTTCACCAGTGCTAAGGGGCTGTGCTGTGCCAGCCTTCGGAGCCTGTGTCGGGAGAGGTCACACACCAGCGCCTCTGCGTTCTGCAGAGAGTGTTTCCCAGGTACCCAAACCCTCTGGTGCTGTCGAGTCGCTCGGGTTTAACCCGTGACTTGCACAGCATTATAAAGAAAACAAAACCCCGCTGAAGGCATTTTATCTTCTCACTTCCTCTGAATTCTGCACTGGAAATGTGTTTAATGATATCAGTGCCAAGGTCGGTCCTGCCGAGGCATCTTCCTGCTCTGGGGCTTTGATTTCGGGACGGTGATGCCTGGAGCGTGATCCGGAGCGCACTGAAGTCTGGGGGAATCTCCCACGGGTGTTCCTGGCCTTTGGATCAGCTGAGGAGAGGAGGACAGGTAGGACAGGCCCAGCTGGTCCCACCTCACCGAAACCAGCAGGAGACTGGAGTTCAGGTGTGGCAGCTCCTTGCGTATTGTCGATACCCGGAAGACATTTCTGATGGTTCACTTTCAAACCGAGGAGGGTTTGGGTCACACAGTAGCCTATAAATGATCACAAGTCCTGCTCCCTTAGCAGGGCAGCACCACTGGTGTATATAAACAAGCTTCCAAAGATTGTTCCACACGCGGGTGAGTGTTTTTCACCGAGAGGGGAATGAACTGTAGCTAGTGCACTGAAACACCCCCGGGAGGTAACGCTGAACCGCGGCTGAGAGCGGACAGAGCTGCGGGGTTCAGAGGGTTGCTGACCCTCCCATCTGCTCAGGTGGTGAGCAAAATAATTCTCCACGTGTGCTTCGGTGGGATGGTGGATTACTCCGCAGCGCTGCCCGAAAGAGCGTCGAATGTTTCCCTGCGTTTGAATGTACAGTTTCTAAGCTGGGTACCTTTTAATGTTTAAAAACCTTTTGTGTGGATCGAGCTTGTTGTAAAATAGTCTTTTTTGGTTTTGTTCCTACGTTACCGACGCAACATTGGATGGTTTAATTCCACACTAGGTATTTTATGTTAAACAAATAAATAGTTTTTTCAGTAAAAACGCTTGGGGCTCTTGTCTGGGACTTTGCTGAAGGGTGGGTAACTACCAGGTTTTGTCTTGCTTTGCACTACCTGCTGCTCTGGGACTCAGCCGGACGCCGAGGGCTCGGCACCGCGCAGCTCTGATTCGTTTGGTGCACCTCTGGACAGAAAAGGCACAGGATTCGCATTTGCTTCCTGAGTAACCTCCTAGGTAACTACAGCTGGATAGTTCCAAAATGATCTTCAGGGCTTGAGTGGCTTTTTGCATGTCATACAGCTGAGACCATAACACCCAGCCAGTTCTGCACCTTGCCCGGAGGTAATTCCTGGCGACGCCTTGGTGCGGCTGTAGGTGACAAAGGTGTGTCGGGAGGGGACAGCTCTGCCTGTGTCTGCACCTCAGGGCAGGGAGGGTTCCTTTAGTTATTTACTTCTTAATGTCAACTTCTCTTCTACCTGCTTTGTTTTTACGGTGTGCACGACCCTGTTCTCCCCTACCCTTCAAACAACCTTCTCATTTTGCCATCCGGTCGCCAGCGAACATCACGTCCGGGTCGGGACGACGGCAGGGTTTGTGCCACAGAAGGGATACTTTGGGACACTATTCACTCTCCCCTGCTTCTGGTGAACTTTTTGGCATCACGGGGCATTTCTAAAGCTCATTCTGTTTTCCCAAAGGCAGGAGCTGCCCACAGAGGTCCAATGTTACCGGCTCTTGTCGCGTTTCCAGCTCCGTTGGGGGCCGCAGGTCCCAGCTGCCGAGAGCTGGGAGCTTGCAAAACATGCTAATGCCAAGGGTTGGAGATGGTGCTTTGTGCTCGTCGGGAACGGAGGTGCCTCAGCTGCCCAGACATCCCCCCACCCCTTCCCTTACCCTTCCCACCACAGCGGGCTTCCCCCTCCTGACTTCTGTCCCACAGGGTTTCATCCGTGGCTGCCCAGAGGGTAAAACACCTTTCCTGTCACTCTGGTCACTAAATGGAGGATCTGCTGAGTGACATGAGCATGACCCAAAGGTTTCTGTGCTGGGCTGTGAGCTCTGAAAGGTCCAGGGGCTGCTGGCAACAACCACATCATCCCACAGCCTGGCATTGCAGCTTGGAGTCTGAAATGCTGACTCTTCCTCCTGCGGGATGGAGCGTGGGGAGACAGGGAGTGATGCTTCACTGGCAGGTGGCTGTGGGATTTGAGGCCCTGTCCAGGCCATCACTGGGAACAGAAAGCATCACCCAGGAGATATTTGAGTATTACATTTATTGTGCACAGATATTGAACCATGGCCTTTCAGAAAATGAAAATCAGGCTGTGAATAAAATTTCCCATCTAATCCTTTCCGTTTGTTTCCTAAGAGCTCCTGCGGCCTCTAAAATCAGAAGAATCACCCCCTGTTTGCCAGCTGCAGGTTTGCTGCACCCCTGCCAGCCCAGCGTGGCTCCTCCAAACCCAGGTCCACGGGCTGGGATTCCCAGCAACCCCAACGGGAGCAGAACATGGTTCTTCATAGCTCATCTCTGGAGTAAGTGACATCAGGCCGATGCCGTTTCACTGAACGGCTCCTCCTGGAGGCTTCGCAGAAATCGGTGGTAAATTTTCTCCAGCTTTTCTCTTCTTTCTTCCTGTCCTTCTCTTGGTTATACCCCTTTGTGGCTGCCGTACATCAGGTGAGCAGAGAAGCTGCATCCCAGTAGGCCCCAGCTGACTTGTCTGTGGGGCTCAGGACAAGGCTTTGGGTTGGAGGCCGGTGCTTCCCAACCATTCGGTACCTTCTCTGTGATCATTTTTTACAGCAGGAAAGGCACAGGGCATGGGAAAATCAGCCAAACTACCTTCAGAACCGGGCACTGGGTCCCCAGCAGTGTCACAGAACCCCCCCAGAGATTTCATAGCCTCTTTGGAGCCCCCCCCCAGCTCCTTCAGGGGGCACAACCAACCCCCAGGCAGCTCATCTCTCGGAGCGGCTGCCCCAGCCGCGTCTCATGGCTGGAGGAGATGTGAAACTGAAGGGCCCGTGGGAGTTTTAGGGAGAGAAGAGCTGCTTTGCTTATGCTCTGCTATATATAGTGCCTGGCAAGTACAAAGGGCTGGAACATGTTGCTTTTGTTGCTAAAAACATCATTTGGAAAGCCCATTTTAGGCAGCTGCTGCTGTCCAGTGCCAGATACACTAACCAGGTGCTGCAGCCGCAGGCTGTGTCCTGGCACGGAGGGACCAGAAGCTATGGTGCTGGGAGAGCTGTCACTGCTTCCCTGCGAGCTCCAGAGCTTCTTCCTACTAAGGAGCTTTTGCCTCCTGGGGGGAAGGTTGCAAATCGAATTACACGCTGGGTGTCGGGGTGGTCAGTGCAGCCCTCGGGTGCTGCCGGCTCCGTTTCAGATCCCGTCCCGCCGTGCGGATGAGCTGCAGGCCTGGCCAGCTCTCAGCTGAACCCTGCCTGCCTGCCCTCCGCAGCCCGGTCCCCGGGCCAGAAGTGCACTTTGCCACAGATAATTAGTCCCTATTTTAAAGCGCTTCCTTTAGGGAGGTTGTGCAAGGTTGGGGTGGAGGGAGCTCGGCCATCTGGCAAAGGGCAGCGGCAGAACCGGCAGCGACCCGATAACAAGACACTGCAAAGCAGTCTGGGAGCTGGCGGGAGCATCAAACAGCCCCCTTCTCTCACTGTATAATTTGCCTCTTTCTGCTGTGATTTCTAAGCTACGACAGTCACGACAATCCCGGGTGAGCGGGCAGCTCACAAGCGGGGCTGTGGCGGGCTGGCCAGCTTCTTCTCCTGGAGGATGGTCCCGAGGAGCCTGGCTGCTGCCATGGCACAGCCCCAGTGGATGGTGATCCCGAACCCGCCGTGGCCATAGTTGTGTATCACCTGGCGGGGAAGAAAAGGGATCCGTGCTGAGAAAACTGTACCGGAGCCCTCCGGGACCAGGGGCAGCGAGGAGCCCCGGCAGTGCCTGGCAATGTCCTTAGTGTCATTAGATCAACCCCAGGGTCTCAGCCTGGCCTCCCAGCAGAGGGGTTCCAGCCCTCCCAGCATTGCTGGGGCTCCTCTGGCCCCGCTCCAAACGGTCCCTGTCTTTCTTAAGGTTTCCCTTCGGCAGGAGCGCTCCCTGCCCACTCTCCCCATAAAATCCATCAACATTTACTATCTTTGTCACTCATCTCTGACACAGGGCTGAAACCAGCTCCAGTTTCACCCGTTATTAGAGGGGAAACAGAGCAAGGGCCGAGGAGCACCAGCGTCAGCTGGATGTTGGCTCCGCGCGGCCGGGGCCGCAGCGACTGCCGCACAGTTAGCACTGGTCAGGGGCACTCGGCGCTGGGGGCTGTGCAGGGTACCTCTGCCTGGCAGTGCCCGTGCTGGACGCTCTCCCGCTCCAAGCGAACCCTGGGGCGCGTTGGTCTCAAGCCGCTCCACTCCTCGACGATCTTTGCTTTCTGAAAGCAAAAGCAGATCGGCAGCCGTGCCGCCAGCTGCAGCGGCCGAACGGCACGGCGCTGAGGGCTCTCGCCATGAGAGGGGACAGAGGATCCCCCAGCCCCACTGCTGTGCTGGTTCCTGGTAGGGCAACTGGGCAGACTGGTTTGGGATCACAGCTCGCACGTCACCCACCTGGAGAGAGGGGAGCAGCCTGCAGCAGTTCTCCCAGATGGTTTTGTGATCCTGGGCGCTGTTCTCTTCGCTCCAGTTGCCACGTTGATTGATCCCTCCCAAGACGGTGAGCTCGCTCCTACACCAAAAGCCGCAGGAGGTGAATGGGGGTGAGTGTTCCCCGGCCGACCCTCGCTGGGCTGTCACGCGGAGGGACTCTGCTACACCCTGAGCCTGCCACATATTGCTGCCGGAGAGATCCTCAGGCCAAGCAGATGAGAGCAGTGCCTGCTTTCGGAGTGCTGACAGCAGGGCATCCCTAACACCCAACGGCAGGGCATCGCTGGTGCCCACCAGAGCCTGCCTTGCCTGCCACCACCTACCCTGGAATGATGTACGGTGAGTTGTAGATCCCCACATCACTGGCATGAGTGATGACAAAATGCTTCACCCACGGGGCCAGGACCTGGAAGCCAAGGGAGAGAGGGTCAGGGAAAGCTGGAGAGCGGGGTTCCCAGCTCAGGGAGGCAGCAGGAGGGACATGGGCAGCTCAGCAAAAGCAGACAGCGGGGTCTGCACGTGGTGCTCTCCCTTCTGCTCCAGCTCCACGTGTACCACAGTGCCAACTTCCCTGCACTGCTGCCGTGGAAGATGGGAAGGCAAGTGCAGGAGCTTCCCACCCAGTGTCAGTCTGTGTTTCCCCCAGTAATCATCCACTTCTCCCAAGGATTCGACGTCTTTTCATTATTAGCATTGTGCCTCTGGCCTCCCCCCACCTTCACCCTTGAGACCTGGGGTGTCTCCATGGCTGAAGTGGGAACAGGATCCAGGTTTTCTGTTCTGCCCACCCCACACATAAGGGTTTTACATGGCCATCGTTTGCTGGGAACCAGGACCCGATCCCAGTGTGGGTCCAGCCTACAATCCCAGGATTTGCCCCAGAGTGCACTTCTCATCAGGTGGCTCCTCCGGAAAGCAGAGAGGGACACACAAGCCCTGCACCCAGCTCACCTTTATGATCTGCCCACGGCCAGGCTGGAGCTCCGGGTCGGGCTGCAGCTCCCCGGCACGCATCCCGGTGCAGTTTATTACGACATCCACGCCCTGGGCAAACATCTAATGAGAGACAGACGCGGCGCGGTGAGCGGCACAGGCAGAAATGCTGCCCACGGGGGGCACAAGATTCCTGCATCACAGCCGAGCCAAGTCCTTGGTCCAACGGCCCGGTAATGAAGAAACCATAAGGGCCGGGTCCAGGGCTCAGCTTCCCTGTCACGGCTTTCACTGAGCCCCAGCATCTGTGGCTGAGGAGAACGCTTGTGGTTAAAGGAGAAGCCAATGCTTGGCTGCATCTTCGCTCAGCACCAGCCATATGCTCTATCCCATCCCCTCCCAACCATCTCTTGATGCTCCAGAGTCTTTATCTTTCCCAGCAGAATTTGTTTCCTAGATCTTGACGTAGTCTTGCTGCTGTACCCTGGCACATCACTGATGCCAAGGGACCTCCTGGAGCAGCACCTGCCTGCTGGACGCTGCTTGTCCACACCGGGCTGGGGCTGTGCCTGCTCTGCCCTGGCACAACATCGCCACTCACCTCCTGGAATGATTCCACCTTCTTTTGGAAGAACTTCACTCCTCTCTGTGTTAACCTGGGAAGAACAAGTTCATTTGTTACCAGCAGCTTAAAAGCAAATGTACTGTTAAAATTCACACTTGCAATTGATGCCCAGGAGAGGTTCAGCTCGTTGCTCCTCACAATAAACAGCCGTGGTCTTCTTGGTGGCTCTGAACAGTCTCCAGTCATTAGCTCATTGGGTGGTGAGTCCTGCTAAGCCCTGACTCAGAGTTCAGCTCCTCTGCCACGGTCGGGGCACCCACTCCATGGTGGAAATGACAAGAACAAAACCAAGCCCCAAATCCCCCAACAGCTAAAAGCTGCAAGACGCTCAGATGCAGCTCCAGATATCCCACTATAAGTTGGGTTCCCTGTTAAAGTGGGGTGGCTGTTACCCCACTGGGGTGATGAGCTGGAATTCCAGATGCTTTTCCCTGCTTCCCACGGATGCCTCCATCCCTGCCTGCCCTCTCCTTCAGCTCACCCCTCGCCCCGGCCCCACGGCAGCTCTGCACTCACCGGTTGCTGAGCCACGGCAGGTAGCTCCGGCACTCCAGCATCAGCGCCGTGTTGAACCAGCCGTAGCTGAAACCGGACGAGGAGAGGAAGCAGTAAGGATCCGCAGCAGCTTCGCACGAGCAGCTGCCTCCTGCCCTGCTGCTCCCAACGGCCGCTGCAGCTCCGGGAGCCCAGTTCCCCCTTGCACAACAAGGGCACGATTTCCCCCCTGCTGTTTACAGCGTAAAACACCTTTGGCTGATATTCTTCCTCAAGTTTGACAATATTTGGTGAAGTAAGAGGGGATGGAATGGTTTAGAGTCAAAGCATCACAGAACTATTTAGGTTGTAAGAGACATTTAAACCCATTGAGTCCAACTGTTCCCCCAGCACTGCCAGGGCACCACTGACCCCTGGCCCTCAGCACCACAGCTCCACGGC